>JAPPVO010000031.1:112246681-112515471 GCA_030407325.1 Camellia japonica
TAGTTATCCCTACCTCAAATTCGGAGCTCAAAGGAGAAGATGAGGAAATTTGAAAGTGCTCCAAACCCCAATATTTTCGGATCAAAATGTAGCCCTCAACGAGCTCCACACTTTTTACAAAGGCCCAAGGATAGAAGATCACCCCTACTAGATCAAACCCTAGAGAGAAGTTGGAGTTTTTAGAGTGAGGTGCTCTCCAATGGAGGTTTTGAAAAGTAAGAGAGAGAAAGAAAGTGTGAAAACTGATTTAAAATCACCTAGCTGCCATCTGATGTACGACTAGTCCGCTCGAGCGGAGAATAGGACGCTCGAGCGTCAAGCACAAAAACTGGACCCACTCGAGCGCAAGAATACTCGCTCGAGCGCAAAGGGAAACCCGCTCGAGCGTAGATTACCCTCCTCCAGTATTTTTTACAGACATTGAACACCCGCTTGAGCGCAAAAGGCCCGCTCGAGCGCGACCCGCTCGAGCGTAAGGAAATCCGCTCGAGCATGGAAAACGAACCTGCAGTACTTTTGCAGGGACACAAAATGCTGGAAGTGTGAAGGGATCCGCTCGAGCGTGAAGGGATCCGCTCGAGCGGACCACTAAAAATCTGGGCAACAAGAAATGGAACCAAGGCTCAATCAACCTGTTCGAAACACGCTCAACACATCCTAAAACCCAAATATATGAAATTAAAGGATGACAACAAGACATATACAACAACCAACTCCACGGAGCCTAATTCCGGATACAACAATCAAAGGAGAAAGAATCAGGATCGCTATAGACCGGGTCATGCGCTAGGCAATGGGTCGGTCTATACTTAGGCCAGCCCATAGGTCATGGACTTTTGATGAGGCTTAGGTTTATAAGACTACTAAATTTAAAACAATTCCAAAATCATTTGTCACAATTATAATTTTATTCTTTCACATCAATTATAATTTTATCGTTTGGTCACATATTTTACATCACAAAAAGAATGAAATTTTTTGTAAGCTTGTACTATGGCCTTAGCAAAAAATTAGGAATAATTACAATTTCGTGTAAGATTTTAAAAATAATTTTAGATCAATGGTAAATTTTATGAGCATTAATAATTAAAGTCTTAGGCTCTGTTTGGTTGTGATTTCAAATCACAATTCCACACCTTAATTCAAGTATGGTGTTTGGTTAGAGTTCTCAAATGATGTTTCCAAAACTCTACACAAAACACCCTATCTGAGGCGCAGTTTTCTGTTTTGACAGACGCGTTTTTCAATTTTTTTTTTAAAATTTGGCCTAACCGGTTGACCGGAACAGTAATTTGTGTATTTTTTTTTTTTGCAATTGATATGTTAATTTTTATATATTCGAAAAAAATATTTTCTGAATTTTTAAAATTTTTTTATGTGCTTTAAAATAATTTTGAGTTGTATGTTTGGTTATGAGTTGTAAGTTTTTGTATCAAATATCAAATGTCACATCAAATATTCCCTACTCAATTCAAAACTATTTTCAAAACTCTCACCAAACAAATTTTCTACACTCAAATCATAATTCCAAACCTCACAAACTCAAAATACAACTCATACTCTCAAATCATAATTACAAAACTCTACCAAATGCAACCTTAAATTTTTTCATAAATTTCTAATTCTTTTGTAAAAACGTTACTCAATTGTAATTTTTTCAAAAAAATATCATATGGGTCCGAAAGACCACATGGCCATGTGATTTGTCCACATTTTTTTTTTGATTAGTATACAATTCCTATCATTCGATAGGTACACAGCTAATATGGTGATTTGAGAAGAAACGATAATTAATTGTGGTTTACGACTTTGATGGAAACCCTTTTGGTAAATTATAAATACATTTGCTTAAAATATAGATTGTCTCATGTGATTCTAAAAATTATAAATATTCTATTATCATAATTTTTTTAATAGAATTAATGGAAAAAAAATAAAATTTCTAATTATTTTTTTATGCAGTAAGAAAATTATAATTGAAATATATTTATGATATTATTAAAAATTATTAATTAAATAATGATTTAAAAATAAAAGATGTCATCTATTATACAATCTGTGATTCTAAAAATTATAAATATTCTATTATCATAATTTTTATTTATTAACAGAATTAATGGAAAAAATAAATTTTCTAATTATTTTTTTATGCAGAAATAAAATTATAATTGAAATATATTTATGATATTATTAAAAATTATTAATTAAATAATAATTTAAAAATAAAAGATGTCATCTATTATACAATCAAAAATTTGAAAGGGTGAGAGTAATTTCTACAACATTTCGAGATCGGCAACATGGGTTGCTGACTCTACTGAAAGCGTTGGAAATCTTCATACTTGGAGATGCAGTTCGCCCAACATTCAATGGTTGGCAACAAGGTTGACGAGTAAAGAACAATTCATATTTTAAGCAAATTTCAAGAGTGTAATTGTGAAGAAATTCTATTTCTACACACCATTTACTCTCTGTGCACATCATTTCTTAGTGCACATACTTATAACTTTGTTTACCTTTTGTGTTACTCATTCTACACTCCAAATGTTCCAAATATACCCTAAGACATAATGTATGCACACATCAACACAAAAACTCATCACATTATGTACATACACCACACAAAACATAAACTCACGCCACACCCCTAAACGTAAATTTAAATTGTACCCTACACATATGGCATTTTTTGACACTTTCCGACAGTAGTTCGACATTGTTTTACTATTTTTGTTATTCATTTTGTATTGATTGAGGAAGAGAAGGAAAATTGTTAGTACTAGTGTCCGAATAAATTTAAAAAATTCAGCAATCAACAACCAAATAAAACAATAAATTTTGGTTTTGTATTTCTGAATAAATATAAATTTTCAACATACAACTACTGAACCATAGAAAATTTTCGTAATTATACTTATGAATTAAATTTATGTTTTTTAATTCGTATTTTCAAATCATTTATATATTTCAGTTCTATAGTTTCAAACTATTTACATATTTTCGGTTATATTTTTTCGAATGAGATTTTAATTTTTTTTTCATACTCTCTATTTACATATTTTCGGTCTAATGTGTTTATTTTTTTAAAAGATATGTACTAAAAATTTTCATGTTCAAAAGATGTCTATTGAGAAAATCTAGTTTTAAGGTTTGGTATGGATATTGATAACTATATTGGTCATTTTTGTTTAATGGTAAAATTGTAAAAAAAGAAAGAAAAAAAATAATTTAATGTGTGTGAAAATAGAACTACCCTAATTGGGCCTTTGTTTTAAGTAGATAGCCCTAATGTAAATAATACTAAAACCGCAAGCAAACGCACAACACAAACCTTCAATTGTTCAATTCATGTGCAAATCTAGTTTGGGTTTTTTACTGGCCGGTCCTACCTTTTACACTTATTCCCGGCTTAGTCCTGAGTTTTTCTCTTGTGCACCAACAAGTCCTGAGCCTTTTTTTTTTGTTACCGTTTTACCCCTCCCCTGTTTTGGTGCGTTTCTGTTTGGATTTTACATCAAAATATTGTGTTGTGAGTATGGGTTTGTGATTTGGATTTTTGTGGAATTTCACGATTTGCTAATGTATTATTGTGAAGCTTTGTGATTTGTGATTTCATGCTTGGTGTATCTTCGTGATTTGTGATTTGCGATTGCGTGCTTGGTGAATCTTCCTATTTGCGATTTTGTGTTTGGTGTATAGTTACATTTTCTGATTTGCGATGTTGTGGAGTTAGGTCGACTGGTATGTTTGATTTTGATTTCAATTTCAATGTTTTGGTTCTTTTAGTTTGAGTTGGTGATTTTGATTTGTTGTGATATTGTTGTTGCTTTGTTGTTTCTGTTGCGATTGAATTTGTATTTTAATCATGATATTGAAAGCTTTGAGATATGTACATGTAAAGAATTTTAGATTTTTCTTTTTTTTGGTTACAAAATTGTCTTGATTGAACACAGGTGCTGGTTTGTTATTTTATACAGTGATAATTTTATCACTGAGTATTTTGGGGGTGTTGTTGGATTAACTTTTTCAACAGTGATAAATTTATTAGTGAGTATGGGAATAGGAGATGAAAAGGTTGCATAATGTAATGGTAAGATTCAAATCGAGTTACCATGTCTAATAAGTGTAAGCCTTATTCATTGTTCTTGGTCTTTGGTGGTGTTAACTGTTAAAGTTATCAGTGTTGGTTTTTGGATGTGTTTAAGTTGGTTGATAATTTTATCACTGTATTTGATTTTGTTTTAGGGTGTTTGAGTTGTTTGCTGAAATATAATTGTTGTTTGTTGCAGGATTTATAGTGATGGATAATTGTTTGTTTCTTATGTGCAAGTTTAGAGGTGTGACATTGGTTATGAAGTATACTAATAGATTTAATTTCAATGATTTAGTATATAAATTGTATGCAAAGTGGAGTGAGTTAGTTGGTAGTTCTTTGAATATATCATATTCAATGCCTGGACATTCTTGTTGTGGTCTACAAAGTGAAGAGGATTTGGAGGTTATGGTTGGACTTGCACTTTCTTGTGATATTCATTGTATTGATGTTTTTGTAAAGTGTTGTTCTTTGGGTAAAGGTTATATGATTTGTGATGGTGAAGCTAGTAGTAGTAGTAGTGTTGTTTGTCAAACTGATTTTTTGCCTTCATTTTATTCAAATCAACGGAAACCTTTGCTTTCTGATGGGTGGGTTAATTGTACGAAAGGAGTGGGACAAAGGTTTGCTTAAGGAGTTGTTGAATTTCGAGATGCGTTGTCAAAGTATTCTATTCATTCCGGTTTTGATTTTGATTTTGTTAAGAATGATAATGATCGTGTCACTGTTCATTGTAAGAGAAGAGCTGATTTGGGATGTTTATGGAGCGTGCATGCTAGAGTGGAAAATTATAGTAAAGCTTTTGTTATTAAACAATTTGATGATGTTCATACTTGTGGATCTTCTTTTCGTACAGTTAAACATGCTAGGATGACTTCAAGTATGATTGGTGGGCTAATTTTAAGTGATATTCGTTATAAGGCTTTGACATCGGTTAATGAGGTGGTTTGTGATTTCAACGACTATTATGGAACAGAAGTTTCTTATCGGCGAGCTTGGATGGGTGTTGAAAAAGCAAGGGGTCTTGTTTTTGGTGACTATTCATCATCATTTGACGATCTTCGTTGGTCTGTTGATGGCACTAATGATCGTAATCCGGGGAGTGTTTTTGATATGGAATTTGATGGTGATAGTAAAGGAAGACATTTCAAATGCTTGTTTTTCGTTTTTGAGGCATGTATTCATGGTTTCAAGTATTGTTGGCCTGTGTTGATGCTTGATGGAACTTTCTTGAAAGGAAGACACAAAGACGATAACCAAGGTATATTCTATGTCTATTTGTTATTATTATTAAAACAGTGATAATTCTATCATTTTTGTTACTGGAGAGTGTTGATTATTGAGTATTATTGATAACGTGTATATTCATTTTGTTTGTAGGTTTATATCCGTTATGTTTTGCCATTGTTTATAGTGAAAGTTATGATAGTTGGCATTTGTTCTTGTCAAAGTTATTTGTTATTTTGACTCCGGGGAGAGATATTGCGTTTGTTACTGATCGGCATGGAGGTTTGCTGGAAGCTTTAGCTGAGGTCTTTCCGTTTTCTTCTCATTCTTTTTGTCTAATGCATTTGAAGACAAACTTGAAGACTTATTTGTCAGTGAAGAGTTATGAATCTAAAGAGTATTTGCTTACTCTTTTTAGTAGATGTGCATATGCTCCTACTATTGAGTTGTTTAATGAGCTATTTGAAGAATTTAAGGGTCATTGTGGTCGTAGTGTTGAAAAGTTTCTTGAGGATTTTCCTAATGAGTGTTGGTGTAACGCTTATTTTCAAGGCAAGAGGTATGGTGAAATGTGCACAAATGCTGCAGAATCTTTTAATTCATGGATTAGGGATGAACGCCATTTGTTTTCAACTAGCCTTGTTGATGCTATACGGGTGAAACTAATGGAGCAATTTTCAAGAAGGAGAGAAGTTGGGAATAAGTGGAATCGTATTGTTTGTCCTTTCGCAGAGAAAAAGTTAGAAGAAGCTTTTAATGATACAAAAGCATAAATAGTTAAGAAATGTAGCGATGACGTTGTTTGTAACGCCCCGAAAATTGGGCATGATATATCTATTTATGCAACAAAACCCACCTAATAGACAAACACATATATATATATATATATAGCTAACTAATCCATATGCCCATTTCCATTAAATCCCAAATGCCAAATACATATTGTTCACATCTCAGTGCCCCAGTTCTAATCCCAAACATGCAGTTTATAACAAGTGTGAAATGGAAGCCAAACAAATAATAAGTTCCCTACAAGCTTACAAATTTATCCAAGAACATTCTTGGTTACACAAAATGGAGTTTCAACTAAACACAAATACAACCCTGGGCTTACAAAACAGAGTCACGCAAAATGAGAGCATTGTACTCCCAACACACATACTTCAACGCCTCTAGTTGGGTGAAATCACCACATCTTTTCCTGCACAAAAATCCGTAGGGTGAGCATAAAGCCCAGTAGAAAATTCTTAACAAAGTATATACATTTTATACAAATCTCAAGAGATGAAATGCACATGCCATGCTATGCCCTTTTTGAAGATAAACTACATTTTTGTCTTTTGAAAACCGTCATGCTCAATGATGTCATGCAATTTCAATTGTTCAAAACTTAACAATTTATTTCAAGGGCGGTAAATACGTCTCTGGTAATCCCTAGGCTGGTGTCTGCAAGTAGACTATACACGTACTACCAAAATGTCATTTTTACCGATATTAATCAGAAAGCTCAACACCTATCCGCGCAGATTTTTCGGTCTTTCACCCCGGACCCCTAGGCCAACTTATTCAATATCATCTATACCACCTATCAAGACTTACCAACATATTTATCCCAAAACCATTTCATGAAAACTTATTTCTCAACATTCTTTTCTCAATGCAAGTTTTCAAATCAAATTTCAAAGCTCTTCATTATCAAATGAAGTGATATGCCAATGCAATAATTAATAATACAATGCAATATTTCTTCCACTTTCAATACTCCCACACAATATTCCCATTGTGATCAAAATTCTCATTTCTCACTAATAAATACTTTTATTTCAATTCATCCAAGGGATAACACAATTTCCTTTTCTCAAGTATTCTCAACAATTTAGTCATTTCAAGACTATATCAACATTCTGAATAACCATTTCTAAAATGAACAACAATTCTCATAATCCACAAAATTAATCATTTATACAACTATAAATAAGAAATTTTCTGAACATCATTTATTTTGGTACACAAAAATAAATATAACAATATTACCCATGGATTTTCAATCTCTTTTTAAAATCCCCAATTTCTAAGTTTTCTCACCAAACTACACAGCTCAAATCTTTTGAAAGAAAACTCTCGAAAATCATCTTTTCTTCAATCAATAAATATCAAAATCCACAAGATTATTTTAAAAGAACAAGAGACAAACCCACTTTCAAAAATCGTTCAACTTCTTAAATAAAAATAAATTTTCTGAAGCTATCAAAGGATGATTTCGAAAACCATCTAGATCTTGCAAAAATATATATATATATATATATATAACTCAAAGAAAATCCTTACCTCAAGTTTTGAAGAAGAAATGAGATGAAACCCCAAAATCAGCGGTGTCGAAACTCGATCTTCAGCGCACAGAATGAAGCCCTCGAGGTAATGACTAACTTTGGTGAAGAACTTAGGCTTAAGTCCCAATGGATTTGCAGAAATCAAAGAGAGAAGGTGACTTCTAGAGAGAGAAGCTCTAGATTAGGATTTTGGAGAGTTTTAGAGAGAGAGGGGGCTGCAAGAGGTGATATGAAACCCTAATTTTACGGACTGATATAACAAGGTCCTCTTGCGCGTGGAAAGCCCCGCTCGAGCATCAAAGACACTTTCCCGTAAGCAATTTCGAATGCATTTTGCGTTTTTGCTTTCGGCGAGCTGATTGGGCATTTCACGCTCGAGCGGACCATGTTATATCAGTCCGTAAAATTAGGGTTTCATATCACTTCTTGCAGCCCCCTCTCTCTCTAAAACTCTCAAAAATCCTGATCTAGAGCTTCTCTCTCTAGAAATCATCTTCTCTCTTTGATTTCTCCAAATCCATTGGGATTTTTGCTATAGTTCCTTCATCAAAGTTGTATAACTTCTCGAGGAGTTCGTTGTGTGTGGTGGAGATCGAGTTTCGACACCGTAAATTTTGGGGGTTTCAGCTCTTTTCTTCTTCAAACTTGAGGTAGGGATTTTCTTTGAGTTATATATATATTTTTGCAGGATCTAGATGATTTTTGAAATCACCCTTTGATTAGTTTTGAAAATTGATTTTCAATTCAAGAAGATGAGTGATGTTGAAAGTGGGTTTACTTCTTTTTCCCTTCTAAAAACAGAAATTTATGGTTTTGAACTATACTGGTTGATGAAAGTTGTTTTTGGGGAGATCCCTTCAAGTATCTTGGAGATGATTGGCTTTGATGAGAAAACCTAGAAGTTTGAGTTTTAAAAAGATGTTGAGATTTTATAAATAAAATAGCCATATTTTTGTTGGAGATTAAAATGAAGGAATGTTTAGGAAAAGCTTGATTTGTATTTATACAAATGACAAGTTTCATGAAATATGAAGAGTTTGATTTGTGAAGTTGTTATTCAGAATGTTGTTGTAGTCTTGAAATGACTAAATTAATGAAAATGCCCTAAATGTGGAAACTATGTTATTTCTTGGATAGATTGGAAATCTAAGTTTATATATTCATCTTGTGATATTATTGTTTTGAAAAGAGAAATGGGAGATTTGTTCACAATGGAATTATTGTGCGGAAGTATTAAAAATGGAAGAAATGTTGTACTGCATTTAATCATTTCATGGGCATATCAATTCATTTGATTATGTTGAGCTTTGAACGTTGATTTGAAAACCATGTATTGAGAAAAGAATGTTGGAAAACGGGTTTTCATGAAATGATTTTGGGGTAAGTACGATGGTAAGTCTTGAAAGGTGGTGTAGATAAAATTGATAAGTTGGCCTGAGTGTCCGAGGTGAAAGATCGAAAACCCGCGCGGATAGGTGTCGAGCCTTCCGGTTAATACCGGTAAAAATGACAAATTGGTAGTACTTGTGTAGGCTACTTGAAGACACGTACCTAGAGATTACCAGAGTCGTATTTACCGCCCTTGAAATAAATTGTTAAGTTTTGAACTATTGAAATTATATAACATCATTGAGCACGATGGTTTTCAAAAGATAAAGATGTGAATTACTTTCAAAAATGGCATAGCATGGCATGTACATTTCTTCTCTTGAGACTTGTATAAAATGTATATACTTTGTTAAGAATTTCCTACTGGGCTTTATGCTCACCCTACGGGATTTTTGTACAGGAAAAGATGTGGTGATTCCACCCAACTAGGGGCATGGAAGTGTGTGTATTGGGAGTACAATGCTCTCATTTTGCGTAACTCTGTTTTGTAAGCCAATGGCTGTATTTGTGTGGGTTTGAAAAACCATTTTGTGTAACCGGGCTTAAGCCTTGGAAACTTGTAAACCCTTGAGGGTATCTATTTGTTTGTTTTATTTTGTTTTGAACTGAATGTATTATCGCATGAGAACTATTTGTATCATGTAATGCAAGTATGTGAATTTATTTCGATTTTCCTTTAAAGAGCCATGATTGTTGTATTATCATTTGGGTTAGAAATTTGGGGCATTACACAAACCTGGCTGAAATTAATTACAACGGCGACGAAAGAGAGTTCTCTAGTCTTCTTGGGCTAAATGTGTAAAGTAAGTTGATCATCCTTTATTATAAATATATATATATATATATATATATATAAATTTCATAATATTTATAGGAAAATTTTATAATAAACACGTTAAAAAAAAAAAATAAAAGCGTATCATATGTCCAGTTATGATTTATCGGCTGAATATAATAAGTTGATCCTCCTTTATAAAAAAAAAAAAGGCAAATTACAGTGGTGATCTCTATATTTTACTTCTTGTGTCATTTTGGTCTCTACACTATCAATTAGCTCAATTTTAACTCCTAATTTTAGATTTTATTTTAATTTGGTCCAATTAATAATATTGTTAGCCTTTTTAAGGAAAATTATCACTAAATTGATTGAGGTTACCTAACTGAGTTGAATAAGTTTATAATTTAACCTTAAAAATATGGCACGTAACACTTATATGCACATTTCTCATTAAAAAAATGCTAAGAGTTGTAATCAATTAAATGAAATTGAGATAAAATCATAAATTTGTGATCAAAATCAAGCCAATTGAAAGTATAAAGACTAAAATGACACAAGGGGTAAAGTATAGAGACTACCGTAGTAATTTTCCCAAAATATATATAGGGTAATGCTATCATATGCAAGTTATGTTATTTGTGAGTTTGATTATCACAAATGATATAACTTAATACTATGGGAATTGTAACCCCCCCCTCCCCCCCCAAAAAAAAAAAAAAAAAAAAAAAACAAAAACAAAATTGAGTTACAACCAAACATCACATGAAGTATACCAAACAACTCTTAAATCATAACCGAAATAATTTCATAACAAATATCATAATTTATCATAACTAACAACACAACATGTCATAATCAAAGACACAAAAGTGTAAACCAAAGCATAGAATTTCCCTATTATATATATACATACATATTTCATAATATTTATAAGGGAATTCTATATAACACTTCAAAAAATGACGTATTATATGCCTTACTTTTTGTGGTCATTAGTTATGACTCATTTAGTTATAATTAATTACTGATGTTATTTTGGGTATAACCGAAGAAATCTTTGATTATACCTCAAGTGATATTTGATTATGATGCATTTTGGTGTTGATTATAACTTGTTGTAATATTGGCTATAATTTAATTATGACTTAATGTAATTGTTATTTTGGTTTAACTGAAGAATTTATTGGTTATATCTAAATGATATTTAATTATGATTTATTGCGGTCTTTCTGCTTATGACTGAAAGTTGTATTAAAATCACAAAAAATATCTTAATTTGCATGTGGTTACTCCAAAATAGGAGTGTGTTTTGTAGAAGCCCCTTTTATTTGGCATGTTTGGTGTAGCTGGTAAGCTAAAAGTTGAAAACTGTCACGCCCCAAACCTGCCCCTAAAAGTTTGGGCATGACCTATTCATAACTGGACATGTAACCTGGTATACAAACCTACGGGGCCTTATCGGAAGCATAAAAATACGAACATAACATGGGTACAACATACTCCATTGAGCTATTTCTAATATGCCAGGATCTCATACATCATATACTTCATCAAAAGAACGTAAAGTTTAAAACTAAATCCCTGAATATCGGTTACATACGCATACATTTACAGTCCCAGCCCCGTGGTTGGGCGTATACAAAAACAACATGAGAGTTAAATACAACAACCTTAGATGGCACTCAAAAATAAACTAACATCTTCATGGTTTCTCCAAAAATGGGTGGCTTGGTATAGTGCCTGGACTTGTAAAGGTTGACAAAAGACAGCGGCATCCTGAGCTAGGATTGCCCACCTGGGGGAAACCTACAGAAACAGACAAAACTAAGAGTGAGCCGGGCTCAGTGAATAGTAATACATAAATGAAACATTATTTAACTTGAACAGATGACATAGCAATACATTAGTCTGATTCTGCAACACATACATAATGACTTTAGGCCCATTCTTGTAACATAACTTGGTGGCTAAAAGCCCTTGATAGCATGTTGGCACTACGGCCCTTGAAACTTGTCGGCATTAAAGCCCTTGACAATGGCACAAAGCCCTTGATAGCATGTTGGCACAATGGCCCTTGAAAAGTGGCACGAAGCCCTTGTAAACATATTGGCACAATGGCCCTTGAAAAACATAGCATTATGCTCTTGAAACTTGTGGCATCACGCCCTTGAAAATATACGGCATGAAGCCCTTGAAAATGTGGCGTTAAGCCCTTGCACATTCTTTCTCTTTACGTACTTTACATACCTTAACATTAAACATTAACATTGACTTAACCATACTTTAAACATTAGCATATGTACTTTACATGTTGAGACATTTACATAATTGCTTTGCATGCCTTGATATATGGACACAATTGCATATCATTTACAGAGGTACTACTACTCACTGCGTTGTGATGACGTGTTGCTTCCTCCTGGAGTGTGCCCTGCACACAATCAATGCACATTAGTCCATTTGTCATTTCTTAAATCGTTCCCTGAGTCTATACACTTCACATACATTTACTAACACTTTACATCATCAGAAAATATTCTAAAAATACTGGAGGGTTAAGCACGCAAAACGGAAAAAATATTTTTTTCGGACTTGGGCCGCACGTGCGGCCAGACCCTCCGCTCGTGCGGCCATGTACCGCACGTGCGGTCCCCCACTTCCGCTCGAGCGGCCGTAGACAGTATGCATTTTCAGATTTTTCTTCTTCTTCCGCTCGAGCGCCCATGGCCTCCGCTCGAGCGGCCATGTCCCTGTTTGGGGCCGAAAATTGCAACAAAATTATGTTCTCTTGGGGGTGAATGTAAGGCTCTAGTATGAACCTTTTAAGTGCTAAATCATGGTTGAAACATGGAATTAAAAGTACTACATATCATCATCCAACTTGAATTAAACCCCTAAGCTCGAATTAAACTCATGAACACAACTCTCTTGGTTTGAACAAACTAGAAGTTCATCAACATGATTTCATTCTTGAGGCTCTTACCTTACACATACATAATCTAGATATACAAAACCATAGCATGAGCATGAATATCAACTTGATAATTAAGGAACAAGATGTATGATACCTTGACTTGGATCCAATTTGCACAAATATTAAATCACTATACCAACTCTTCATCACACACACACATCTATCATTCCACTCTAAATCATATACATTAAGAGCTTTCTATGCTAAATTGAGGATGGATTTGGGAGATTAACTTTACCTTAGCCTCAATTCTCTTCTTCTTCCTTGAAGAATCCTTCTTCCTCTCCTAATTCCTCTTCTACACAAACCCTTATTCTCTCTCCCAAAAGTAGCTCACGTTTTTGACTAAAGCTCATGAAGTCTTAGACTTATACATTCATAAGTAAGGCATATAAGACAAAAATGAATCGTTTAACCGTTCCAAAATTAAAATTTCACGAACATGCTTAATATTACTTAAAAATTATGCCGATCACAAATATATTATCAATTTCAGATAATTAAGCCGTTAAGGCGGCCAATTTCGAATTCAAACGTTTTAGTGGTAACAGATAATTTTCTTAAGAAACAGATAGACATCTTAAACATGGATTTTACTTGCTTAATCATAATTTTTCATAGACTTTTACAGTAAGCATGTTAAAGCATAAACCAAGGACTAAAATTATATCTGAAATCATATGTGAGGGTCGGGTTATGACAAAAACAAAAACATAAATTTAAAAAAAAAAAAGAACACCCCCTCCTCCATGTCCTAAATAGTCTTCTTATGCTTTTAGTTTATTTAAATTATTTCGGTTATGTAATATATAAATAAAAGGTTCACTAAACAATCTAACACATTTTAAATATATATATATATATATATATATATTGTAAATAACTCAAATAACCTGTACTAAATACCCTATTATAATATTGCTGAACTCTTGGCACTAACAACTTTTTATATATATATGTCTCTAGACAGGCAATTGGTATTGGCAGGCTGCAAACCTTTTTCATATTAGGACACTCTTTGCTGCCTTGGTGCAACTTGAGTTTAGGTTTAACTCTCTTACTGTGGGCTATGTTAAAAAAATCATGAATTTGTGGATGGATTGTGGATTCAAATAAAAAGAAAATGAAAAAGATAAGAAGAAAATGAAGTAAAATACACTAAATTTATTTAATCTATTATTTTTCTCTTGACAAATATGCTATATAGAAATTTAATCATTTCAAAAGAAGGAGAAGAAAAAAAGAAAAAAAAAGGTGAAAAAAAAGTGAAAAAACAAAACAAAACACATTACACAATGTTAGGATTAAGGCACACTAGAAATCAATCACACACACAAAAAAATGAGACAAGAGATTTACGTGGTTCAACAATTACCTGCGTCCACGGGGAGAGATTTCACTATAAAATTTCCCAGAGGGAGTTTATAATACTCACACCTCACTCTCTCTATAGCACTCTCACTCACTTAGATTACACAAACCCATAGTTTTTCTTCTCTTCCTCTTAACATCTATATATACATGGGGAAAGGGAAACAAAGTCAAGGAAGAAGACTTATTGAGCTAGCTGCCACCTGTCATCTTCCACCTGCCATCTTCCCTCCTACTTCTTGACTTGGAGGTAACCTACAATAACTTCCTCTATGTGGACTGGAGCTAACAATTCTCCCGCTCCATGCCCATATGGATAATTGACTTCTCACTTGAAGTCCATCCCGGTTAGATTCTTGCAAACTTCTAGTTTGTCTCTGGTGACAACCTTGGTCATCATGTCAGAAGGATTCTTGTTCGTGTGAATCTTCACTAACTTCGTCAGTTGCTTTTCCATCACTTCTCGTATCCAATGATACCGGACATCAATGTGCTTTGTTCGTGAATGGTACATGGAATTCTTGCTCAGATTAGTTGCACTCTGACTATCACAATGTTCCTTGTACTCTTCCTGCCGTAGACCCAATTTTTGAAGAAACCGCTTTAACCATAACATTTCGTTTCCAGCATCTGAGGCAGCAATGTACTCTGCCTCTGTTATAGATAAAGCAACACACTTTTGTAGTTTGGACTGCCATGAAACAACTCTCCCTACAAACGTAAACAGAAATCCTGATGTCGATTTTCTACCATCAAGATCACCCACCATATTGGCATCAACAAATCCCTCCAAAATTGGTTCAGCTCCCCCAAAACATAGACACATCTTTGAAGTTCCCTTCAAGTACCGAAGAATCCATTTGACCACCTCCCAATGCTCCTTTCCTGGATTGGCGAGGAATTTGCTCACAACGCCAACTACATGAGCTATATCTGGCCGGGTACACACCATTGCATACATTAAACTTCCTACTGTAGAATAATAAAGGATTGCCTCAATTTCTTTCCTTTCAGAGCTAATCGTGGTACACAAACGCATCTTGAAATGGTTGGCCAGTGGTGTGATGACTAGCTTGGCATCTTTCATGTTGAACCTTTCAATCACTCGTTCAACATATTTCTCATGTGACAGCCATATCTTCTTGGCTTTCTTGTCACGAACAATCTTCATGCCCAAAATCTGTTGTGCGAGGCCTAAATTCTTCATGTCAAAATAGTACGACAAGTCCTTTTTCAACTTGTTGATCATAGCAATATCTTGTCCAATGATCAGCATATCATCGACATATAACAGTAGGATAATGAAGTTTCCATCCGAAAAGCTTCGGAAATATACACACTGGTCTGCTACCATTCTTGTGTACTCATGATCCACCATGAATGAATCAAACTTCTTGTACCATTGTCTCGGCACCTGCTTTAGGCCATAGAGACTCTTCTTCAGTTTGCAGACTAGATTTTCTTTTCCATTGACTTCAAATCCTTCTGGTTGCTCTATGTAGATCTCTTCCTCCAAATCACCATGGAGAAAGGCAGTCTTGACATCCATATGTTCTACCTCCAGATTCAAGCGAGTTGCTAATCCCAGAGTTACTCGAATGGAAGTCGTCTTCACAACTAGGGAGAAGATCTCATCAAAATCAATTCCCTTCTTTTGCCCAAAACCTTTAACCACCAAGCGAGCTTTATGCTGTAATCATTTACCAATGCCATTTTTCTTTGACTTATATACCCATTTGTTCTTCAATGCTCTCCTGCCTCTTGAAAGTGGAACAAGCTCATAAGTGTGGTTCTTCTGCAAAGAACTCATCTCCTCCTTTATGGCTTGCATCCAACAGTCTTTCTCTGTATGCCTCTTTGCTTCCGAAATACTCTCGGGCTCCCCCTCATCAGTAATCAGAATATACTAAGAAGCGGGATATTTGGTTGATGGCACGATAGCTCTTTTAGATCTTTGCAACTGAGGCCCAATTGCCTCTGGTTGAGGGGGTTGCTCCCCCTATTCAACACCCTCTTCATTTGGGTCTTTATCTTTTTCCTCCTAATCCTCAATTTCTGGCATAGGATCCTGCAACTCTGGCACTTCTTGTTGCATATCATCACATCTAGCATTTTGTGATGGTTTGGGAGATGGTAACAAGTCTGGAGTGATGACATCTCTAGACTTTGCAGACTTCTTAAAATCTGCTATTGTCTGGTCTTTCTAGAACACAACATCTTTGCTCCTAAACATCTTCCTCTTCACTGGGTCCCACAACTTATACCCAAATGCTGCATCTAAATAGCCCACAAATATACATGGAATGGACTTGTCATCAAGCTTCTGTCTATTTTCCTTGGAGATGTGTACGAACGCCTTATACCCGAAGACTCTCAAATGAGAATATGATACCTTTCTTCTGGACCAGACTTCCTCAGGTATCGCAAAATTCAATGGGACTGAAGGCGATTTGTTGATGAGATAACAAGCTGTACTTCAGCCCAGAATGACTTTGGCAACGTTGCCATTCTGAGCATGCATCTAACTCTTTCAACAATAGTGTGGTTCATCCTCTCTATCACACCATTGTGTTGTGGGGTACCGGGAACTGTTGTCTCATACCGGATACCTCTGTTGGCACAATATGCTTCAAAAGCATTGGAAGTGTACTCGCCACCATTGTCTGTGCGAAGACACTTAAACTTCTTCCCAGTCTCTCTTTCCACCATTACATGGAACTCTTGAAAGTGTTGGAATACCTCATCCTTCATTTTTAGGAAATACACCACAACTTCCTTGATACATCATCAATAAAAGTTAGAAAATACTTGTGGTCGCCAAGTGACTCCACTTCGATTAGGCCACAAACATCCGAGTATACCATACTGAGCACTTTTGTTTTCCTCTTGCTCATTGAACTGACTGATACTCGATGTTGCTTGCCATAAAGACGATGATCACATCGCTTCAGGGCACTCCCTTTAGATAAAGGTATCCTGGATTGCTTTGCGGACAGATGCAATCCCTTTTTCACTCATGTGAGTCAGTCTTCTGTGTCATAAGTCCGGTGACTCTTTGTCTTCTACTGTCTTAAGACTTTCTAGACAGATCTTTGTTCGAGTCTTGTACAGTGTTGAAGACATTTCTTCTCTGGCGATTGTCAAAGCTCCTCCTGTCAACTTCCATCGGCCATTTCCGAATGTACTTGTATAGCCCTGTCGGTCCAGGGCGCTTCCGGAGATAAGAGTGAGGCGCAAATCTTGAACATGCTTACATCTTTGAGAACCAGCTTGTGTCTGACATTAGTCTGAATCCTAATGTCTCCAATATCCATAAGCTTTGAATAACTAGAATTTTCCATTCTAATAGTGCCAAAATCTCCAGCATTGTACGAGCTGAAGAGTTTTCTATGGGAAGCGGCATGATAGGATGTAGCTAGTGTCTATCACCCATTGTGTGTAGCTATGGTCAGCCAAGTAAAGGTAGTCCTCCTCTTCACCAACTGCAAGAAGTATTTCATCAGTTGTTGTGGATGTCGTGTTCTCATCTCCCTTTGACTTACTACTTTGGCCTTTATCTTTCCAGCTTGGGCAGTTCCTCTTTATGTGACCCTCCTGGCCACAGTGAAAGCAAGTGAAGCTAGAGTTACCTTAACTTTTACTATCTCTGGATTTACTTCTGTTGTTCCATCTGCCTCTCCTCTTGCTTCTTTCTCTGCCTCTTCCTCTACCTCTGTCTTTGCCTCTATCTTCTGTGACAAGAGCATGAGACTAATTACCTCCCATGTGTTTCCTCCTTGTCTCTTCATTGTACTTGGCGTCTGTGACCATGCTCATGGTCAACTTCCCTTATGGTGCAGAGTCGTTGAGAGAAACCACCAACGTCTCCAACTGCCCGTAAAGAACTGAGCAGTAGTACGGCTTGCATTTCATCGTCTAAGGGTATCTTGACGGTTGCAAGCTGATTCACCATATTCTTAAATTCACTGGTGTGCTCGGTGACAGATACACCATTCTTCAACTTCAGATTTACAAGCCTTCTCATCACCAAGGCTTTGTTCCAGGGCGGTCTTTGACTAGTACGTTCCTTCTAACATTGTCCAGAGGACATATGCATCTGTCTCATCGGCGACATTGTGGAACACACTGTGGTCTATCCATTGTCTGATCTGACGGACATTCTTCCTGTTTATCTTTATCTAGTCTACATCCTTCTCTACTTCCGGTTTAACTCTTTTTAGAGCAATAGGGTCAAACAGGTCTTTATAGTATAGGACGTCTTCCATCCGTGGCTTCCAGATTCCATAATTGGAAGCATTCGACTTTATCATCGATCCTGAAGTTGATGTGGATTCCTCCATCGTCTTTACAGAAATTCTGATTCAAAAATTTGATTGTACAGATGTGTTTGGAATACTACAAATAGTTGGAAACCACTATTGGATTACCAAAAACGGACTTCAAATGACTCAGATCTAGCCAAAATATGTTTGATGGTTCAAATCTGCAGATGTACTATAGCTGCGTAGCACCGGATAATCCCTCCATCTCTGGGTCGAGTTGGGTCAACCCAACTGATTGGCCAGTCAACTAGCATGCTGATGTCGCAGTGACGTAGTAGACATATGACAGACACATGGCAGTGTTGTGGCAGTGGCTTGGCAGACACGTGTTAATGATCTGTAGACATGTGGCGATGACGTGGCAGACACGTGGTGATAATGTGTTAGGCACGTGTTGATGGTGCCACTATCACGCGCAAGGCACACTTCTTCTTCCTTCTACCGTGCGTCAAATGCATGTCTGCGGCTACTGTGACACGTTGGTATAGTCTTTGGCACATGAAGCGCGTGTCTGAGACTGGGATTCACCCACCTTCTTTAGCTAGCGTGTGATAGTGCGTTAAGCCTCTTCTGGGCCTTTTCTTTACAGTTATGGACTCCTCTCATCGAGAGCTTCCTCATGGTATGCTCAAAAGTGAATTTTGAGCAACTTGATTTCTAGAAGTTTTTAAAAAACACATGCTGTTTTTTCAAAAATCGACCAACAAGGCTCTGATACCACTTGTTAGGATTAAGGCAACACCAAAAATCAATCACATACACAGAAAAATGAGACAAGAGATTTACGTGGTTTGACAATTGCCTGCGTCCACAGGGAGAGATTTCACTATAGAATTTCCTGGAGGGAGTTTATAATACTCACACCTCACTCTCTATATAGCACTCTCACTCACTCAGATTACACAAACACACTCTGTGTTGCCTTGTTTTTCTTCTCTTCCTCTCAACATCTATAGATATACGGGGAGAGGGAAACAAAGTCAAGGAAGAAGACTTATTGAGCCAGCTGCCACCTTCCATCTTCCACCTGCCATCTTTCCTCCTACTTCTTGACTTGGAGGTAACCTACAATAACTTCCTCCATGTGGACTAGAGCTAACACACAAGATATACATGATACGTTCTAGTCCTCTCCCTTCATTAAAAAAACTCCTGACAATAAATTTGAATATGTAGTAAAAAATAATAGATACAATAAAATTCAAAATCCAATCATAATGTTAAGATTTGAGTCCCTTTATTAAAAATTTTCTGAAAAAAAAAGAAAAAAAAGAAGAAGAAGAAGCTAATCAAAAGGTACCTACATATTAATTCAATAAGAGAAATTATTTGAATTTTTATTTTATTCATTAGTCACTTTCACAAATCACTTCTCAAATGCAAAATCTAAAAGTCCATATTAAAAAATTTTGAATTTTGTTTTCTTAAATGATTAAATTCAAGATGCTTTTTGTAGTTATAAAATCTCCATGCATCTTCCAATAATTTTTTGGAGGGAATTGTATATTTTGTTTTACTTTGACTCCATCAATATTTTGGTCTGTAGTTATACATGATCGAGTTCAAGTTGTTGAGATTGGAGTATCCTGGATTACCCTCCTACAGTCAATGGCAAACTTATTGTTCCATTAAGTTAAAAAGCAAAAAATAAAAAATAAAAAATAAATTGTTAGATGATTTCTAATTCCCGTCATCTGTGTTTACATTGTCATATACTACTACATTAGTGTGTTTATTGCAAAACTATTCAGCTACCTATAGCTGTATAAGAAATGATGTGTGTGTGTGTGAATGTGTGTGGTAGTAATAAACCTAAATGTAATGTCATATTACTCTCCTTGGTTCTTGGACTTGCTGATGAGATAAAATTTGTATGATTTTGGATGCTAGGTATGCTAATTATGTGGGATATACACTTGCAGGGTATTTTATTTATTTATTTTTTATTTTTGTTGGGATTTCATTTTTTTGTATCAACAAAAAAACACGAGCTATTTTGTTGGGATTTCATAATCATAATTCTTTTGAAAGTAATATGGAAGAACAGGTTTTATAATTAGGCAAGGTAAACTAGCTAGGCCAGGGAGAAATATCGTCAGTCCATGTTAGCTAAGACTCAACATGGATATTGGTGACAAATTTGACCATAAAAAAGATACTTGCATTGAAACAGATCTTAGAATGTGTTAGTGAATATGATATATATATATATATATATATATATTCACTATATATGGGGAATGTTGGAGGCATATTGTGTATTTGGAACCCTGAAGTTTTCATGATGTCAGAGTGCATGCTGCAGCAGGAATTTCATAGTGCTCTTAGGTATGACTTTTGATCTTTTTGAGTGTGATTTCAAACATTTATTGACCCAATGATATTGATAGTAGAGGTAAGTTATGGGATCCACTTTGAAGGATTAAAAATAATTTCCAAAAACCTTGGTGCACTGGAGGGGATTTTAATGAAATAAGCTATTTATTTGAGAGAAGAGGAGTATCTAGAAGGGATAAAAAGATAAGAGAGTTTGGTAACTTCATTGATAAAATGGAATTGGATGATTTACCAGTGGTAGGAAGAAGCTTTACATGGTACAATTCACTTGACGAGGAGAGGTGGAATAGGATTCACAGATCCTAGGTGGCTGGAGAAGTTTAAGTTTCAATTGTGGGATTTTCCTAGGGATGTATCAGATCATTGCCCTATATGACTTGGGGACGGTGATAGGAATTGGGGTCATAGACCATTTAGATTCTTAAATGCTTGGACCCTACATCCTAATTTCCTTAAACCATTGTAGAAATCTTGGGTAGACTCAAAGTTTGATGGTTGGGCTGGGTATAGGTTTGTGAGGAAATTGAACTCTTTGAAGAGTGATCTAAAAAAATGAAATCAAGACGTGTTTGGAAATGTGGATCACCAGCTTAAGATGGCAGAGGATGAATTACATGATTTTGATTTGACGGTTGAATCAAGAGAATTACTACCACATGAGGTGTTGAGGAGAAGGGATGTTAGAAGTTTGGTTTGGAATTTGAGGAAGAAACAAGAGTGGGTATGGTTGCAGAAGTCAAGATTGGAACGAACATTAAATGGGGATAAAAACACAAGGTTTTTCCATCTAATGGCTAACAAAAGATTCACCAAAAATCTGGTGGATTCACTAGAGGTTGATGGGATTAGAGTTGAGGCACTTGATCAAGTGAAACAAAAAGTGTTAAGGCACTTTTCTATGTTGTTCAAAGAAGATTGGCTATCAAGGCCAAAGTTAGTAGGTTCTATGCCAACAGTGACCAAATCAAAGGTTGTGGAGATACTTGAAGCTGAGTTCTCTGATATGGAAGTTTGGGAAGCAATTAAGGATTGCGATGGAAACAAAGTACTTGGGCTAGATGGGTTTAATTTGCCATGCATTCAAAAGTGCTGGAAGTTCATGAAGGGTGAGGTGATTCAACTTGTGAAGGAATTTCATTCTGATGGGAAGATTGTTGGAGGCTTGAATTGTTCATTTATAACTTTGATTCCTAAAAAGGATAGTCCCAATGGTTTGAGTTATATATTATAGGCCGATTAGTTTGGTTAGTTCTGCTTATAAAATATTGGCTAAATTGCTATCAAGAAGAATTAGAAAGGTATTACCAGATGTAATTGGTGAAGTATAATCAGCATTTCTAGGAGGTAGAAATATTTTTTATTGGATGATGATTGCAAAGGAGGTGGTTGACTGGTGGAAGAAGGCAAAAAAGAAGGGAGTTGTTTTGAAAGTTGACTTTGAGAAGGCCTATGATTCTGTGAACTAGAACTATATGTTTTATATGATGCCCAACATTGGGTTAGGTGATAAATGGCAGAAATGGATGGTTTCTTGTGTAACCAAAGCAAGAGTTTCAGTATTGGTGAATGGGTCTCCAATAGATGAGTTTTCTCCTCAAAAAGGGATCAGGTAAGGTGATCTCCTTTCGCCTTTTCTTCTTAGCATAATAGCTAAAGGCTCAACATTCTATTAGAAAGGGCAATTAAAAGGTGCTTCTATTGGGCCATATCCTCTGGGAGGCTGCAGATGCAAGTTCAAGTCATCAGTGAATGAATGAATGTCTAAATATTTGAATGATAAATGAAAACTGTGGAGCATACCGGTGGTGAGTCAGGGTCACTGACATATCGATGATCGGGTAATGGAGACTCTAGTGGAATCTGGTAAGGCATCCCATACCGCCAGCCTGTCAGCTCGGTCGGAGGATCTGGCCATCTAGCATACTGCCTAGTGGGGGGCATCCCCCTACTCCTACCTCTCGAAGTGCTGGCCCTGCTAGTCGAAGGAATGTCTGCAGCTCGGGCGCGGCTCGACGACGGCATATCAACAGCTCTCCTTGTGGGGGTACGGACACCTGTCAGTGGGGGCATCAGGTATGTATGGAGGTATGTCGTGTACTCCCCCTCCTCCAGGAAAAGAACTGCATCAGCACCCTACATGAGGTCGTCAACCTCCTAGGGAGTGAGACTCTTTGTGGATCGCATGTCCAGTGGAGGCGGTGAAGGGATCTCCTGAGCGGGATTACCATCGTCTGGTGCATGAAGTGCTCCCCAAGAAACCAGGCTCTGCCGACTGGTCCCTCAAACAAAATCCTGTATCAGGAGGCGCCCTATGCCCCAGCGAACTGGAACTGAGAATACCCTAGCATGGCTATCCAAGGCTGCCAGGTGATCTGTGAATAGCAAATGCATGAATTGATCAGTTGTCATAAATATGTAAGATAAATCAAAGTTGAAAGCATGAAGAACTGAGAGTTTTGGTTTACCTCCGTCGCCCGTACGGTGTCAAAATACTGCCGGAGATATGGTAATGTCTCCCGGGGCCTGGGCTAGCATCGACCCTCGAATCTGCGCGAGTATGGCACATCGAGTGGTGCCTCCACCTCTGGATCAGGGGCGAGCGTCGGGAAGTAGGCGCAAACCCACAGCTGTAAAAGGCAAGCCAGTGGTAATGAGAATACAGAATATACAGAAAATGCAGAATGCTGAGTGCAGAAGGCAGAGTACAGAATGTAATGTATGCAGTGTGCAGTGCGTAGTGTACAGATAATGAAAAGCAAAAATGTAAATCAAGAGGGCAGAATCTACCTCCCAGGCTCTCCAGTAGCCACCTACTATGCCCCCGCGCCCGCGGGAGGTCGTGCTCATGTAGTAGTAAAGGGTAGCAAGGCCAGCGCCGCCCCAATCAAAGTGCCGGACCTGTGATAGGTCCACCAGAGCACTGAGAAGATATAGCCCGACCGTGTTCCCCCTGTCGGAGAACAATGTGGTCCCGAGAAGGAACATCAAAAATCCCCAGGCATACTGCTCTATGGCCTCAACGGTCTCGGGCGTAGTCCTCCTGTACTGCTCCGTGAACCAGGTGTACCTGACCATGCCTGATGATCTGTAGGTCGGCGGATGGGCTCTGTAGACACCCCATTTTTGACCGTCCTCAAGACTTGGACGTCACCGCTTGAACACTCGGTGATTATCCATGTTTGTGTTCGTTTGGAGTTCCCGGAGTTCTCGGCCACGCGCCTTGCCTCAGGATCTCCGAACTCGACTGTTTTGTGTCTGGTTTTGCACCAAACACTTGTGTTTTGCCTTGGAGAGGCAGGGAATGCCTTGTGAGGCATCCCCACACACCACCGGCAGTGGCTAGAGGCCACCGGCCGGTTTTTGTTGCCACCGGCAATGTTTATTGCCGGTCGGCACTCTTTGTTGCCGGTCGGCAGTCATTTTGTCAAAATGACAATTTTGAGCGGCCGACCACTATTCATCTACTTTTTGTAGATATTTTGTGCCAGCTGTGATAGCTGGCACCCACCCCATTCCCCTCCATACACGTGTATGGAGGGATTTCCCTCTAAACAAGCTTCTTGAATAAGCTTTGCAAGAGGGAATGGCCTATAAAGGAGAGGGTCTTCTCTTTAGCCAGGGGTTAGACATTTTTACAGCTTTTCTTAAAGTTTGAGTTCTAGGGTTAGGGTTAGATACATATCCTATCTCTATAAGTGTGTTTTTGGTCATACTTTTGCTCACAAACACACACCACCACACCATCTCTTGGACTTAAGCCCCCTTGAGGGTTGTTTTGGAAGTTTCTGAGTGGATTCAAGCTCAAGAAGGCTGCTGGAGCATTGCTTGTGTAGAAGGACTTCAAGGGTAAGAAACTAGTCCTTTTTACCCCATTTTTGCATCCTATTTCTACCTATCTTAGAGCTGTTTTTGTGTTTGGTGTATAACATAAAAAGTTCTGTTTTTAGGCCCTCTTGATAGTTTATTAAGAGTGTTTTGTGGTTTGGGTGTGTTTGACCACCCTTAGGCCTTGAAAGGCCCCATTTTGTGCTATTTTGTGCAAGTTTCGAGACTTTGGTGTTTGGGCCTCTTCACCACTGAAATCTTGAGGGATTTTAGTGGTGGGGATGGTGCCTTGAAGTCTCCAAAAGGGGAGGGCCACCCCCTCTCCTTGTTGTCCTTGAAAGGGACCATTTTTGGCCTCTTGAGGGAGCCTATGTTAGAGTGTGTGTTGATCATGTCTAGGCTACATTTCATGCTTATTATGCCATAATATAATCATGTCGTGTGTTGGTTTTGGTACACCATGCATGCTTAGCATACCTACCATGTAATGCCTTGTAATTGCCTTAATATGCCTTAGGTTGTTAGCCTTTGTTCGAGCATGTTTTAGGCTTAGCCTTGTGAATGTTTTGTGCTTATTTTGCCATGCTTTAGGTCTGTCCATAGTTGTTTGGATCGATTTTGGCATGCTTAGTATAGCTCCTTTGCATTTGTGGCTTGTCGGGCTGTATGCCTCAAGTATGTGAATGTGTAGCATGTGTTGATTGTATCATTTTGGTGGTTTGGAACCATCCAACATGTAATTTCAGTCCCTTTGGCATGCTCATATGCTTGCCTTAGTTGCCTCTTTGTTGCTTTGAGAGCATGTGTTGTATGCCCTATGTTTTGACCATTGTGCATGCCTTTGAATTTGAGCCACTTAGATGCCATCTAAGTAGTCCTTTGGCCTTGTTTTAACATGCTAAAAATCTGTTTTTAGTTGTTTAATGCATGCCATGTTTGATTATGCTAAATGTGCTTCAAGGCTTCATGACTTGCCTCAAGTACTTGGACCATGCTTGCATGCTTATGCTTGTCTCATTTGGGTTGGTTTGGCACCACATTTTGACATGATTTTAAAGCTTTTCATTCCATGCCAATTGTCCATGTTTAGCCTCTTTCAAGTGTGTTTGAGAGTTGCTTGTTTAATGCTTAGGTTTGTGCCTTAACATGGGCATGCGTGTGTGTGTGCTTAGCCTTCATTTTTGGGTACTTTGGCTACTGATTTTGGGCCTAATTAGAGTTGCCTAAGTCATGTTTAAGTCCACCCCCTTGCTTGGTTTACATGCTTGCCTTGTATGTATGTTTGCATACTAGCATTCTTGTTTGCATCCCATGTTGCATACTAGTTGACACGCTTAGGATTGCACACATAGACATGCATGCCTTGTCCCTTGATTTGGTGATGGGAATTGGGCCCCTTTATTTGTTTGGTTTGCATTTCATTTGAAATTGAAGTGCACACTTGATTCTTTAGGCCATCATGCATGGAAATGCATGATTGGTGGCCCGAGAATCGAGGCACATCCTCCCTTGAGTCGCAAACATGATTGGTGCACACATAGCTTGAATAGCATTGCCATGCAAGATTCTGCCCTCTGCTGCTGTGAGTTGCAGGTTCTGCAGGCATTCTTTGCCGACCGGCAACATATTGTGCCGGCCGGCAGTAAATCAACAGCCGATGGATGAATTTTGTGCCGGTGACCACAATTCATTGCCGGTGGTAATTCTATTCAGCCGGTGGTATTCTCCAGTGTCCAGAGAGGCATTCCTGAGACTTTGGCAGTTTTCAGAGGAGCAAAGCAGGGAAAACAGAGGCAAACTATGCATGGCAGTGCGATTCCGAGCAAATCCCGAGCATGCGCAGCATCTGACCCGCTTCCCGAGGGCTTTACTGTTTTAATTAGTTTAATTTGTTTAGTTAATTTAATTAATTTGTAATGTTTAATTAGCTTGCGTAGTTAATTAATTTGTATATTCATTTGGTCCCTCCGAGCGGGGGCGAATCTGTAATAAGTGTGTGTGA
Source organism: Camellia japonica (assembly GCA_030407325.1). Lineage (NCBI taxonomy): Eukaryota > Viridiplantae > Streptophyta > Magnoliopsida > Ericales > Theaceae > Camellia > Camellia japonica. The sequence goes on from JAPPVO010000031.1 coordinate 112,273,330, forward strand.
GTGGTGTGTGCATGTTTTCCAATCCCCTTCTTTCTTCCCTTTTATTTACCTGCTTATGATGGTAGATTAGGGCACGTTTATTTTAGCATACCTTATGTTATGCATGCGTGCATCCATGCATTTGTTGACATGCACCGGGCTCGGTACATCACGCTAACTGCATTGTATTTTCGATTCCAAATTGAATACATGCATCGAATGATTGCATTTCACATGCCATTTTAGGGTTAGCCGAGCCTACTCTAGATTGCACCCTTGCCTGCGATGCATTAGTCATTTTAACATGAACTAGGATCATGCATGATTGCTAACTAGTTTATTGTTTTGGCATGGAGTACGATGTAAGTATTTATGCTTTAGCATCTCGCATGCGTGTGAATGTTAACATGACGGTATGCTTACCATGCGGCTAAATGCTTACGTGATATACTGTTTGAATGCCTGTGGGTGGAGGTTGGATTGCTTGAGTTGGAAAAACTCGTTGAAATCCGTGTTTTAGCCTACTTGCGAGTAGCAAATTCCAAAGCCTTTTCAAAACGAACGGATATGCAATGCTTATTTCCAAATTAGGCAATCTAGTCTATACTTGTTTGCTGTGCGCATAACATAGTAATTCTAGGCTAATAACCGGAATAAGAACACGTAACGTTTTCAAAATCGGATATCACGGTTAGTAGAGGCCGGTCCTCGGACCGGGCGAAAGGGGGTGCTCATAGCTGACCTTCCCCGATCGTACCCAAGCTCCCGAGCCAAGACATTTGGTGATGACGGACACGTGGCCTTCGGCACCGAGTCAGGGTTTCCTAAATTTCCCATTTTAAAAATATTTAGGTGGCGACTCTGTATCTGGCACAAGCAGTCCATGTTTGGCACTTCTTTTCAAAAAACCTGTTTTCTCAAACGATTTGCCAGAGTTGGACTCCTTGGTTCAGATTACGAACCGTAACCAAACAAAAATGGGAGTCCGAACCGTAGCAGCCGAGGTCCCTCACGGGCGCTGTTACAGGCTCCGAGCAGATAAGTCCATGCTGCCTTCCACTCGCCCATATCAAAATCGTATGGGATCGGCTGGCCTCCCACATCGAGGCCCGTTAGCATCGAAAAGTCATACGGGGTCATCGTCATGTCCCCAGTAGCAGAGAAATGGAAGGAGTTGGTGGTGTCCCACCATCTCTCTACAAGCGCACCCATGAGGGTCCTGCTCGCCTGAAGACGCGACAACCCCGTGCAAAATGGGCCAAACCTTACCTCATCAACGATATGTCGAACAGCATCTGGGAGCTCCATGTACCACTCCCTCGCGATGATCGATCCATAACCCCGTGTGAAACGGGAAGCTGCATGCGTTCAAAATAAACAAATGTATTCAGTTTCAAAATGAACAGAATACTATGTTGTGAGCTGCGTGCCAAATGAACAAAGTATTGTGTTGTGAGCTGTGTGCCAAGTGAGCAGAATGCTATGCATGAGCTGTGTGCCCAATGAAAAGAATACTGTGTTGTGAGCTGTGGGCCAAATGAAAAGAATGCTGTGTTTTGAGCTGTGTGCCCAATGAAAAGAATGCTGTGTTTTGAGCTGCGTGCCAAATGAACAGAGTGCTGTGTTATGAGCTGCGTGCCAAATGAACAGAATACTGTATTGTGAGCTGCGTGCCAAATGAACAGAGTGTTGTGTTGTGAGCTGCGTGCCAAATGAACAGAATACTGTGTTGTGAGCTGCGTACCAAATTAACAGAGTGTTGTGTATGAGCTATGTTCCCAATGAAAAGAATGCTGTGTTGTGAGCTGCGTGCCAAATGAACAGAGTGTTGTGTATGAGCTGTGCCAAATGAACAGAGTATTGTGTTGTGAGCTGTGTGCCAAGTGAGCAGAATGCTATGTATGAGCTGTGTGCCAAATGAATAGGATGCTATGTTGTGAGTTATGTTCAGAACGAGCAGAAGCACTGTGTATGTAAATGTGTTCAGAACGAGCAGATATAATACATAGCAAAAGCATGAAATGTGCAAGAAATACAAAATACATCGCCAGAAATGTAAGGGTGAAGTACGCACCTCGCGCGCGTGATGAGATAAGTGGGACTCCGACTCCCGTAGCAACAAGTCTGCGGGTGCTCGTCACGCAAAATCCGTGAAATGATGAAAGGTACTCGGGGGTAGGATGTGCTCCTGAGGATGGTACCTCTCCGGGTCGAAAGGCTGAACCCTCGGCAGTAATGGCATAATGTCAGGCTCGTCCTCTACTCTCGGAGAACCTCCATCGTGTGGAATATCGTCAGCCATCTGAAAAAAGGTGCAAAATGAGCAAAAATGAGCGAAATGAGCCAAAATCGTAAAAAGTCAACAAAGGTCAACTCTCAGGAAGAGAAAAAGTCAAAGAAAGTCAAAGCCTGGGAAAAGGTGATAAACTTCGAGAGAAACATACCTCAAGTGGTGAAAATGGAGAAAGAAGCTCCGAAAACAAATTCTGATAGGTTCAAAATGAAGAGAATCGAAAGTTTTTCGCGAATCAATTTCGTGTGGGGCGTTGGAAAACGCGTATAAAGTGTGGATCTGAGAGAGAAAAGTGCCTAGGAGCAAAGAGGAGTGTATTTCGGCCTTGAAGTTGTGAGCAAAAGTGATTTGGAGTTGTATATTTAAAGGGCCGCCCTTTAAAAGACCAAGCTGCCCCTGTTTTAGTAAACTGGTCGGCCGACCAGTTTTTCCAGTTGGCCGACCACTTAGGTGGTCAACAACTGGTCGGCAGCTGATCTAGGTGGTCGGCAGCCCTCCTGGATGGTCTCCAGGGCCCCATTGTCCTCCCTGTGTGTTTTTGTGATGATTGGAGTCCTCGGCCCTCGAGAAAGTGCAAGGAAAGTATACTTTTTCGGCTCAAATTGTCCCCGCGGGAACTTTGATTCAAGTCTTCGATGCGTGGCTCATAGTCACTCGTCAAGAGTAGGGTGTATCCTTTTTGAGTACGTTGTGACCCCTCCGAGAGGTAAATCGGAGGTTACGGTTGATTTGCTCTCATTAAGGCTTGTATTTCCTCATTTCGCATTTTGTTTCAAACATGCAATTGAAGTTGCACATTTCTCTCGCATTGTCATACACACTTTACTTGCGTTGTTACGCACGTTTCTCTTGCATTTTTATGCACTCCAACCGCGTTGTCGTGCACGTCTTACATGCATTGTCATGCACCACTACTTGCATTGTCGCGCACATTTTGCTTGCATTGTTATTCGCGCTTCGGTTGCCTTGTTATTCACCCTCTCTACTTGCGTTGTCGCGCACATTTTGCTTGCATTGTTATGCGCGCTTCGGTTGCATTGTTATGCACCCTCTCCACTTGCGTTGTCACGTACATTTTGCTCGCATTGTTATGCACACATTCAGTTGCATTGTTATGCACCTCATTACTTGCGTTGTCACGCACGGTCTACTTACACTGTTATGCACTTTTCACTTGCATTGTTATGCACCTTTCCATCAGCATCATATGTGCACATGTTTATCTTGTATTAAAATTGTATCTTGATATAGCGTTGATCATATGTTCCTGTTATATTGTATTTGTCAATTGTTTTTTTTTGTTTGTGCAGGCACGATATTGTATGTACGGTTCATTCAGAGAAGTTCTGGTTCAGTTTGACAGTTACCCTTCTCCACTCGTGTTTGATAGGCGTTTAGACGTACCTTTCTCCTTTTGCGTTTGACACGCGTTTGGATGTCTTTCTCCTTTTGCGTTTGATACGCCGGGAGGTGTTTCGTTTGAGACTCCGGGTGTCCTCGGTAGTCGCTTTTAGCCTTCTCCGTGTGAGACGCAGTGAGAATTGTATAAGTTTCTTACATCCTTTCTGCATGAGATGTAGTTTGGTTCGTGTTTACTTGCTCGCATAGAATTTGCTTAAAATGTTGCATTTATTTTGCATAATTGCTTCATCACAGCCCTTTTTGCATAATCATAAGTTATGTTCGGCATTGTGCATGTCATTTGCATCTTGCCCTTGCCTGCGAGCGTATCTCTTTGTTATCTTGCCTGTTTGTCTAAGTCTTCGGCCTTATCAAAAATGGGTCGTCTCTGGGCTTTGACATTCACTCCCGTCACTTCTTGACTTCCGAGTTCTGTCAAAGAGTCGCAACTGTAGACACCCCATTTTTGACCGACCTTAAAACTCAGACGTCATCGATTGAGCGCTCGGTGATTGCGCATGTTTGTGCTCGTTTCGAGTTTCCGGAGTTTTCGGCTGAGTGCCTTGCCTCCAGGCCTCTGAACTCTTTGTGTGTTGGCTTGGTTTGTGGACCATGCCTTGTTTCCCCTCCCTGGAGGGAGAGAGAGGTCTGTAGACCACTTTTTGTGGTCGTAGACCACTTTTCCCTCTGGTAGACTAGTTTCCGGTTTCCGGAGCCTTCGGCCGCGCGCCTTGTCTCGAGACCTCTTTTCGTTCTCCTCTTGGCTTAGTTTTCGGACCATGCCTTGTTGCCTTGGTCTAGAGGGACACTGAGGTCTTGTAGACCACTTTTTGTGGCCGTAGACCACTTTTCCCTCCCGTAGACCACTTTTGGTGCCCGTAGACTAGTTTTCGAGGCTTCCTGCTGCGCGCCTTGTCCCGCGGACTTTCGTCTTTCATCATTTTTTATTTGTTTTTGGCATAAACCTTGTTTTCCTTGCTTGGAGGGTGGAATAAGGGTTGTAGACCAGTTTCTCTCCCTAAAAATCACTTTTCTTCCCCGCCAGCCAGTTTTCTGGTCGGCCAACTGGTCTTGGTGGTCTTTGGACCACCAAAAGTGGTCGGCAGCCTTGCCACCACCTTGCTTTCTTGGTGCAGACCACCTCTCCCCCCTTGCCCACCACTTGGTCTCCTTGCAGACCACTTGTGCTGGTCGGCCGACCAGTGCAAGTAGCTGGCCGACCACTTCAATTGGTCGGTAGCCTTCCTGTAGTTTACTACAGATATTTTCTTGCCAGCTGTGCCAACTGTTGGGCATAAAAGGCATCCTTCATACACGTGTATGGAGGGATTGCTTGGAGCTCCTAGCTTGTTCAACAAGTTTGAACCTTGTTTTTCTATATAAGGGAGACTCCTCCCTCTTGCCTTAGGTTCAGAATTTTGGCTTGGAGTTATACATACACATCTATCTCTATATTTCTCCCTTTGTCTCATATTTGTGCTTGAAAGTGCCTATTCTTCACACTTTTGCACTCAAACACATAGTGAAACACCACACTCTTGTTGCTGAGGCATCTTGAAGCTGGTTTTGTGTTTTTTGGACTGCTTTTGATCCAAAAAGGTTGCTGATGTTGCTTCCTTGAAGTTGTTCTACAAGGGTAAGTCTCTAACCCCTTTAAAGCTTTGTTTTGATTAAGCTTTTGACCCCATTTGCATGATGTTTTAGGCCTGACTTTAAACTACAAAAAGTTCTAATTTTTAGTGCTTAACATGTTTGTTTAAGGATTCTTTGGTGTTGGGGGTGGTCTACTTCCTTGCATGCCTTGTTTGGCTTTGTTTTGTACCATCACTTTAGGCCCTTGAGACCACTTTCTCTTGGCCTTTTAACCACTAAAATCCAGTGGATTTTCAGTGGTAGGAATTGTGTTTTGAGGTCCCAAATAGAAGGGGGTCATTCCCTCTCTTTGTGTCTTGTGTGCTTGCCTTGTTGGCTCATCAAAGTAGCATGTTTATCTAGCATATTTTGGCTCCATCTTAGGATGTTTTTGGCCTTATTTCAATATGGCATACCTTTGTTTTTCCTTGGTAGAGTCACCCTTTGCATGCTATTTACACTTGTAGTGTAATCCTTACAAACTAGCCTTGTATGCCTCATGTTTTAGAATGTCTTGCTAGCCCATTTTGGCTCTATCTCAGCATGTTGTTGATGTTGTTTTAGCATGCCTTAGCTCTGTTTTGGCTTGGTTTGGTTACCTCATGCATGCATTCTACACTTGTAGTGCATTTCCATTCACTAGCCTAACATGCATCATGCTTTTGACCATCATTCTAGCATGTTTTTGGCTCTACTCCAACAAGCTTTTGTTCATGTTTTACCATGCTTGAGCTCTGTTTTATGTTGTTTTGGTCATGCATGACCTAAAACTATCCATTTAAAAGCAGGTAAGTAAAAGGGAGAAAGATGTGGGGTTTGGAAGACATTCACACACGTACGCACACTTATTACAAAATTCACCCTCTCAACGGAGGGTCTAGATAAATAATACAAACCGAATAATTAATCGACTACCCTAGCTAATTAAACATTACAAAACTTTTAATTAATTGACAAATTAATTACAAAACAATCTAAGTATGAAATTAAAGAGGCCGCCGCAGCTCCACCTCGAAATGATTGGATGATGCATGCTCGATTCGCCTTGCTCGGAAATCCGTTGCCATGCCACATGTTGCCTCTGTTTGCATTGTTTTATGCCTCTGAAAGCTGCACAAGTCCCAATGCTGCTTCTGAACCACTCCCTGAGCACTTTGGGATGTCACCGGCCAAGAGATAGGACCACCGGCCATCCGGCCATGGAAGGATGGTCATTGACCAAAAGTGGGGCCATCGCCTGGATTTGTGTAGCCGGCCGGCGCTGAAGATGGCCGACCGGCCATCTATTCCCGCAGAAAACTATTTTTGCTGCAGCAAAGGACAGACAGTGCATGGCAAGGCATTTACAAGACAATGTGTGCACAGCCACTCTCCCTATCATGCTATAAACTCAAGGGAGTATGGCTCTCGACCCTCGGACCATCAATCACACATTTCAATGCATGATGGCCAAAGGTGCCAAGTGTGCAAATTAATGTGGAATGAATGCAACACAACATATGGATGCCTAGAACTCTATCATGCTTGGATCAAGAGCGTCGGCGACTAAGGATTGAGGGACGTTTCGTCACTTCAAGTACGAACGTTCCTCGCTCCTCATGTTTGGTTTGACACCCCAAACCAAACACAATGCAATGCATGCAACCAAGTACAATGCAACATGGGAATGTAAGACAATGTAACATAAGCATGCCATGTGCATTGTGGCGCAACCTAACATGCAAAAAGCATGGCAATGCAACAAGCATGCAATACTACAATGCAACCTAGATATGGAAACACACAAAGTGATAGGCATGCAACAATGACACCAATCATAAGGATGCAACAACATGCAATGCGATAAGCATACAATAATACACAAATGCATGATCCAAGGACTTACACTAAAGATGTATAGACCTCAGCAGTACCAAAAATAGTAGCCAAAACACCCAAATCAAGGTACCAAAAAGGGAGTCATGCATACACATACATGGATCCGTAAGCTAGGTAACGATGCACAATCCTCAACCATGAGCAAAATGGGACAAACATGGGAACATGACAATGCAATGAGCTCTGAAAGCAAGTGAAGAATGATGCCAAATCATATGCACAAGTAAAGCATAGCATGCCAATAGACCCAATGCTCAAAGCTAGTTAAGGGGCTCACACCATGGCTATATCAACCAAGCCTCAAAGGGCCAAGGGGACTTAAAACAGTCCTAGGGCAAGCCAAAACAAAGCTAGAACATGCATGTGATAAGGCCAAAACATGCTAAAAAGATGGGCACAAACAAAGGGGCATGCAAGGCTACAAAGGGAGCATTACACTACATCTATGACAACCACTCATGGCATGGATTATGCGATGAAAAACAAAGCTATAATATGTCAAACTAAGCCCCGAAATCCAATGAAATGGCATCCCAAAGACCTAATCATGGAGACATGCACAATGACCCAAACATGGAGCATAAGACACCAACTCTTCAAAGCATTGAAAGGATGGCAAATGCAAGCACACAAGCATGAAACATGGACTGAAATAACATGACAAGTGATACCAAATCACTGAAATGGCCCAAGTAAAGCATGCTAATGACTCACACACCCAAAGCTAACAAGCTAGAATGCATGGTGGCTATACAAAGCATGGCAAGCATGACCAAGACAACCCCAAACAGAGCTTAGGCATGGTGAAACAAGGCTAAAAACTTCTCGAAGTTAAGTTAAAACATGCAAGCATGATGGTCGAAATGCATGATACATGTTTAGGAAAATGAGAGGATTGCAAGGCAAGTGTGTGATGCATGCAATAGGCCGACAAATCAACTTAAAATAGATGTATATCATGCCAAGATAACACCGAAAACTTGCTGAAATGGGGCCAAAACATGCTACTATGGTGAGCCAACAATGCAAGCAAATGAGACACAAAGGGAGAGGGGTGTCCCTCCCCTATACAAGACCTCAAAACCACTTCTCCACCACTGAAAATCCTCTGGATTTCAGTGGTGAGAAGGTCAAAAAAAAAGGGTTCCAAAGCCCAAAGAGGAAGGCACAAAAAAAGGCCAAACAAGGCCTAAGAGGGGGTAGACAACCCCCAACCCAAAAGTAACCTTAAACAAACATATTTAGCATACAAAAACAGAACTTGTTTCAGTTGCACACTAAGCTTAAAATAGTATGCAAGTATTGCTAAAAGCTTAAGCAAAAATGGGGAATAAAAGAGTAGTTTCTCACCCTTGAAGAACACTTCAAGAACACCAACTCCAGCACCCTTCTTGGATCAAAACCAACTCAAAAACTCTGAAATCAACCTTCTAGTGCCTCAGCAACCAAGGATAGTGTAGTGCTAGGTGTTTGTGTGTAATAGTAAGAACAAAAAAACACTTTTGAGCTCAAACACACACACAAATCTAGAGAGAGGGAGATATAGAGAGAGAGATATATCTAACTTGTATATTAGTTGGCTGAACCTCTGGAAAGGGAGAGGAGGCCCTCCTTTTATAGAAATCCAATTTTGCAAAGCTTCCAAGAGAAGCTAAACAAGGCTCAAATCCCTCCATACACGTGTACGGAGGGCAGAGTCTGTGCTCACCAGCTGGCACAACTGGCATCCACAATGCCTGAAAAAGGCAAAGAAAAGGCCTCGGCCAGAAACAGTGGCCGACCGACCAAAGTAATGGCCGGCTGACCAACTAAATTTCCGATCGGCCAACACTCTTAGCCGATAGCAAGAAAACAAGGCCGGTGGCCTCAGGCCATGGCCGGTGGGTTAAGGGGATGGCCAACAAGCCACTTCCTACCCGCAGGTGCAAAAACCACAAGTCCTTGGTCTACAACCAAGCACAAAACAGTCAAGTTGAGAGATCCTAAGGTAAGGCGCGCAGCCGAGACCTTCGGGAACTCAAAACGAACACGAGCATGGATGATCATCGAGTGTTCAAACGATGACGTCCAAGTCTTAAGGATGGTCAAAAATGGGGTGTCTATAGTTGCCCCTCTTTGACAGAACTCAAAAGTCATAACAATAACGGGAGTGAATGTCAAAGCCCAGAGACGACCCATTTTTGACAAGGCCGAAGACTTAGGCAGGCACACAAGACATGAAAGATAAAGATATGTGTCCGAAGGCAAGGGAAAAATGCAAATGACATGCATGGTGCCGAACGTAACTTATGATCATGCAAATAAAGCTGTAACGAAGCATATCATGCAACAGTTTTAAGTAAGCATATACAAATCTAACTACATTACATGCAGAAAGGGTGTAAGAGAATTATACAATTCTCGCTACGTCTCACGCGGAGTACATACAATACCGTCTGGTTCGTCTGGTCGTGCCAGCTTCAAATGAACTGTACATACAATATCGTGCCTGCAAAAGAAAGAAACTTAACAGGTACAATATTGTTAGAAACATGCATAGTAATGCAAGTGAAAAGTGCGTGACAACGCAAGTGAGGGGGGTGCATGACAATGCGGGTGGAAGGGGTGCATAACAATGCAAGGAGGGCATGCGTGACAACGCAACCCGAAGGGTGTATAACAATGCAATTTGGAACATAAACACATGTAAGTAAAGCAATATGCGACAACGCATGCAATGTGTAAAGCAAGAAAAGCATGAACACATGTAAGTAAAGCATATGCGACAACGTATAGCAATGTGTAAAGCAAGAAAAGCATGAACACATGTAGGTAAAGCATACACGACAACGCATGCAATGTGTGTAACAATGCGAGAAGGTGCATAAACACATGTAAGTAAAGCATACGCGACAACGCATGCAATGTGTGTAACAATGCGAGAAGGTGCATAAACACATGTAAGTAAAGCATACGCGACAACGCATGCAATGTGTGTAGCAATGCGAGAAGGTGCATAAACACATGTAAGTAAAGCATACGCGGCAACGCATGCAATGTGTGTAACAATGCGAGAAGGTGCATAAACACATGTAAGTAAAGCATACGCGGCAACACATGCAATGTGTGTAACAATGCGAGAAGGTACATAAACACATGTAAGTAAAGCATACGCGGCAACGCATGCAATGTGTGTAACGATGCAAGAATAGAGAAAGGCACATATTCAACGGAAGCATGGTAAAGGCATGTTATTCATGATGTTGAGATGCAACCTCAAAACAAGACGAGGCATTGTTCAATGCAAGACGCGTAACGAGCGTGCTTATTATAGTCAAAACGAAGCAACGTAAAACAACATAATTAAAGCTATTTGTGGAACTCGCAAGATACAAAAGGATACGAGAAAGGATACTCCTTGCACGCACCGAGCATCACACACAGAAGACACGGCTCGAGGTCAACACGAAGGCCGGTTAAGGTTCAAAAGTGCACTTTCTTACACTGTCTTGAGTAATGAAGGTGCCAAACCACATAATTGACCCAAACAAGGGTGTGGGAGGTGCATCGACCACAAGGGGAGGCCACCGGTATTGATCCAGACATTCTGCTGCTTTTTCTTTTCTTTGCTCTGTTCAGACATTTTGTTGCTTTTCTCCCCTTTTTGATTTACTTTTCTTTTTACTGGTAGTTTGAGCACATTGTACTGCCTCAGGCAGGTTTTACTTTCTCAAAACTATGTACTTTTTGCAAAAGACATGATGAAAATGAAACAACTATTTTGTTCAAAAAGTGTTACATTTGTACATTTTATGCATCGCATCACATTACATAACAATGTAAATTACATAACAATGTAAATGAGATTTGAACTTTGTTTGAAAATTAAGCACTTGCATCGTTATAATCAGGTAGTGAACCGAGTAACGACAAAACAACTCGATAATCAAAACAAAGAACTCGATAGGCTAACCAACTGTAAATACAACTCGATAAGCAAAGCAAAGACTTAAAGAATGTAAAATACAACTCGATAAGCAGATGTACAACAACTCGATAAACAAATCGACGTGCGTGACTCGCAAAAATCATCACCAAAAGGCATTGGAAGTGGAACCAGTCACGAATTCTCAGCATGTTCAATATTTAAACAGCTCAGAGAACAAGATGGAGGCCATCGGCCAAAGGGAGATATCACCGGCCACAATAAATGGCCATCGGCCAACATTTTAGCCGATCGGCAAAACAGATGGTCGGTCGGCACTATTTGGTCGACCGGCCAAAAATGGCAAGCACTTCCAGAATGTTGACACCTGTCTTCCACTCAACACCTTATCTTCTACAAAAGCCCCAGCTTCGTAGTTTTCCTCATTTCAACACTGATTTGCACCAAATGGAAGAGTTTCTTACCCAAAATCTCACAACTTGGATTGCCAACTTGGATGGCTCGGAAAAGCTGAATTTCCGGGGCTTCGGCATAAACGCACTATTCACTTTGGGTCGCACCCCGCTACGTTTTCCGTTCCTCTATGCCGCGGCAAGGTTTTGGAATCCGGTGACACACGTCTTTAGCTTTGGCGGCCAAGAGGTGTGTCCCACCTTCGAGGATTTCCAAGCTTTAATGGAATCCGAGTGCGACGAAGAAATCTTGCCTCAATTCCGGTTTGGCCATGTCCAAGCGCTAGGAAGGATGTGCGGCCTTACTTTGCATGACGCTCGGTCATTGATTCATGATGGAGAGCTGGACATTCCGAGCTTGGTTTGTCGATTTTCTGATGCTGGTTATCGCGATGACTGTCATTAGCAAGGTCACCGGCGACATGCCCTTTTCTTATGCATGCTATCTCATTTCTTACTCGCCCCAGGCTCCGGCAGGTTTAGCGCTCGTCTGATTGAGATTGTCGGGGGCTTGAAAGAGGGCAAAAGCTGCATTGCCATGACATTGGCCGAGACATTGATGGGCTTGGACGCTTTTCATCGTCGGGAGACGGCTAGGTTTGCGGGGAGTCCACTACTATTGCAGGTATTGTTTCCCACCCTGTCTCACATATATATTGCTCGCATCACTCGGCCCTCAGGCTCGATTTTTCTCTCAAAACCCTTTTGCTCACTTTTTCTCTCAACGTACACCTCTCTATTCTTTATTCTCTCATTTTTCATCCCTCCCCAGGTGTGGTTGATGGACAAGTTGAGAGTTGTGGACTCATGTCCGGCATACTCAGCTCGCAGCTATTTCTCCCGACGACGTCTAGTCGATGCCCCGGATGAGGGATGGTGGTACTGCTGGATGTGCGACTTGTCTGTGGATCGCATTGCTTGGCACTGCCCTTGGCTCAATTTACCGGCAATGAGCTATAGCATGACCCGTCAGCCCGGAATCCAGTTGATTGGCCTGACACACTGTGTGTTTTACTTTCCGTTCCGGTTCCGGCGCCAGTTTGGACATGATCAGACTTGCCCAGAGGAGGGGATTGAGTACCCCGCTACATTTTCGGTCCGAGGCGCGCAGCTAGCTCGGTATGTCACGGCATGGAGGACGAGAGAACTTCTGGCCCCCGCTCCTACCTTCAGCTACATCCTCTCTGATGAGTGCTTAGATTGGCTCAATGAAGAAACAGATCGGGCCCAGCTTGGCATCAGAGGCTTCGACCAGCTCTGGGAGAGGGCGCAGGAACACTGACTATGCCCTAAATTTATTTGCTTTAATCAGAACTTTCAAGTTTTCTTTAGGAATGTAATGAAAAGAAACTTCAATTTTGTATTCAAAAGTAGGAGAACTCTGTATTGAAATCAATGAAATTGAAGGTTGTGGTACTGAAAATTTTCCGTTCGGTCCAAAAAATGGTCTAAGTTGTAAAAAGATTAATTTGAACAAAATCAACTTTTATTAAAACTTTTCAAAACCATTTTCGATATGGATCAGAACTGGACACGCCTGAGATCTGTCACTGAGATGCACACCCTGGATCCAGCAACTGGAAAGTTGCCCCTAGTCTGAGTAGCACTGCACCGGAGATCACGACCGAGCTCTTGAATGCTGAATAGACAAAGATGACCAAGGCGATCACATGGACAAAGTTGATCGGTGAAGTGTTTATGGCTGGACTTCAAAATGAAGTTGCCTACGTATCCCAAAGATGGGAATCAAGCCTTACGTAGTTCGGCTCAGGTTCACTCGTGTACTAACTCTCTCCTTTTGCGCTCTAACTTTTTCCAAGGCTGCCCTTTGCGAGTTTTCAACCTTGCGAGCTCAGTTTTTATAATTTCAAATTTTTTGTGCTCTAATTTTTGCCTAGGTCGCCCTTTTGGGTTTTCGGCCTAGCGAGCCGCTTAGGGAAAATATTTCTTAAACTTGTCCATGTTGATCGGTTGGGAGAACTCTAGGCCATCTAGGTCCATCAGAACGACAGCTCCACCCGACCAGATAGACTTGATGATGTAAGGACCAGTCCAATTAGGTCTGAACTTGCCCCTAGGGTCGTGGATGGGAGCTCGGTTGTCCTTGAGCACCAAATCTCCTTCTTTCAAATTCCTGGACTTAACTTTCTTGTTGAAAGCCCTGGCAATTCGTCGTTGATAACCTTGAACATGGTACAGTGCTTTCAGCCTTCTCTCATCAAAGAGCATGAGTTCCTCGAATCTGCTCTGCTACCAATCTGCCTCAGCTATCTGACACTCAGCCAGTACTCGCAACGACGGAACCTCAATTTCGATAGGTAGAACGGCCTCCATCCCATAGACCAATGAATACGGAGTCACTCCGGTAGAAGTTCTAATTGAAGTCCGATAGCCCCACAGAGCAAATGGCAGCTTATCTGGCCAGTCCCGGTAGGTTTCCACCATCTTCTGCAGAATACGCTTGATGTTCTTGTTGGCGGCCTCAACTGCTCCGTTGGTTTGCGGCCGATATGTAGATGACTTATGAAAAGCCACGTTGTATTTCTCCAACAAGTCGATCACTTCCTTCTTGAAGTGGGAACCATTATCTGAAATAATCTCGTTCAGGACCCCATAGTGGCAGATGATGTTGTTCCTGATGAACTTTGCAATGTGCGACACCTTCAACACCGCATAAGATTGGGCCTCAACCCACTTTGTGAAATAATCTATCGCGACCAAAATGAACTCATGCCCATTAGACCCCTTCGGAGTGACAGCCCCGATCACATCGATCCCCCAAACTGAAAATGGCCATGGCGAAGTCATGTTGTACAGCTTCGACGGCGGAATGTTCATGCGGTTCGCATGGATCTGACATTTGTGGCATCGCTGGACAAAGCCAATACAATCCTCCTCCATGGTAGACCAGTAGTAACCCTGTCTGAGAATTTTCCGGGCTAGCATCACCCCATTCATGTGCGCTCCGCACTCTCCCCCGTGGATGGCCTCCATCAGGCGCTTCGATTCTCCAGTATCAACACACAACTTATGCATCCCGAGATGACCTCTCTTGTACAGTTTTCCTCCGCAGATGATGAACTGAGCAGCCATTCTTCTAATTGCCCTTTTGTCCTTGGCATTTGCCCCTGGTGGATACGCCTCTTTTTCCAAGAAGTTCCAGACATCGTAATACCAGGGGTTCTCATCTTGAACCTCATCTATGGTGGCAATCAGCTTGTAGGCCGGCGCAAATTTCTGTTCGATGATGATCGGACGCATCTGGACTCCAAAAGGGATGTCTATCATGGAAGATAGAGTTGCTAGTGAATCTGCGAACCTGTTGTTCTCTCTTAGTAGATGAGCGAAGTTCAGCTTCTCAAACCGAGGAATCAGCAAGTCTAAGGTCTGGTGGTATATTCTCATCTTTTCTTCTTTGACTTTCCAATCTCCTTTTGCTTGAGATACAACAAGGTTCGAGTCCCCGATGACATCCAACCGTTTTGCCCCTAGTTCTAGGGCTGCTTCTAGTCCAGCAATACATGCCTCATACACTGCCTCATTGTTCGAAACTTTGAACCGGAGTTTGAATGCTAGAGGTATACGGGAATTGTCGGGCGCTATTAGCAACACCCCTATCCCATACCCGTATTGGTTTGACGCTCCGTCAAAGTACATCGTCCAAAACTCTTCTTCAACATGCAGAATGGCCTCGTCTGGGAATAGGTACTCAACTGCTTCATCCCTTCAACTGGGTGATCGGCTAGGAACTCCGCTACCGCTCTCTCCTTCACTGACTTGCGCGTCACATACTTCAGATCGAATTCGAAAAGCAGAAGCAACCAACGAGTAGCTACTAGCCTCGTAAGTGCCGGTTTCTCGAAGAGATATTTGATGGGATCTAATCTTGAAACCAACATTACAGAATGAGCTAACAGGTAGTGCCGCAGCTTCCTGGTAGCCCATACCAAGGCTAAGCAAGCCTTTTCCAGCGGAGTGTAAGGGTCTCATAATCCAGCATCTTCTTGCTTCAGGTAGTAAGATATCTCTCACCTTGTCCTCAGACTCCTGTGCAAGCATGCAGCCCATTGTAGTTTCAGTTACTGAAAGGTACAAAATCAACGGTTTCCCGGCTCAGGCGGTGACAACACGGGTGGTTCTGTAAGTATTGCTTGATCTGTTCAAAAGCAGCTTGGCATCGGCCGTCCCATTGGAACTTCGTTCCTTTCTTCAGGAGACCAAAGAGTGGTTCACAAGTCAAGGTTAATTTAGCAATAAACCGTCTTATGAATTGCACTTTACCCAGAAAGCCTCGCACCTCCTTTTCAGTCCTCGGTGGTGGCATTTCTAAGATGGCCTTGATTTTGGAAGGGTCGACTTCGATACCTCTCTATGTAATCAAGAACCCCAGCATTTTTCCTACTGTAACACCAAACGTACATTTCTGAGGATTCAGCCCCAACCGAAATTCTCTGATCCTTTGGAAGAACTTTTGCAAGGCGGTGTAGTGGCCCTCTCTTTCTTTGGACTTGACAATCATGTCGTCCACGTACACCTCAACCTCTTTGTGGATCATGTCATGCAATATCGTGGTCGCAGCCCGTTGATATGTTGCTCCAACATTCTTCAGCCCAAACGGCATCACCCTATAACAATAGGTCCCCCACGGGGTGGTAAAAATAGTCTTCTTCCGGTCTTCGGGTGCCATCACAATCTGGTTGTAGCCTGAAAAGCCATCCATGAATGAGAGCAATGCATGCCCCGCTGTGAGGTCCACTAACTCATCGATATGCAGTAGAGGAAAGTCATCCTTCGGACTGGCTTTGTTCAAATCTCTGAAATCCATGCATACTCGAATCTTGCCATCCTTCTTCGGTACTGGAACTATGTTGGCTAGCCAAGTTGGGTACTCAGATACCGGTAGGAACCCTACGTCAATTTGCTTGGTGACCTCTTCTTTGATCTTGATGGCCCAGTTGGGGCGGATCCTTCTGAGCTTCTGCTTAACAAGTTGGGCCTTTGGGTCAAGAGGGATCCGGTGCTGTACAATCTCAGGATCGATTCCAGGCATGTCTTCGTAGGACCACGCGAAAACATCTTTGAAATCTTTTAATAAAGCGA
This sequence comes from Camellia japonica, assembly GCA_030407325.1. Lineage (NCBI taxonomy): Eukaryota > Viridiplantae > Streptophyta > Magnoliopsida > Ericales > Theaceae > Camellia > Camellia japonica. The sequence continues at coordinate 112,289,990 of JAPPVO010000031.1, forward strand.
CTAAGCGCTCGCGCTCCTCCGAAGACAACGTGGACCCGATCTGGACCAGCCGCGGTCCTTCTCAGTACCAACATTAATTTGGATGATTTCATCAACCAAGGGTTTAACAAATCTCTCCTGCTCTTGATCAAGAAAATATTTCAAAACCGGAGGAATTTCTTCCTCGTCGTTTTTATTGAAGTTTTGAAAGTCTGAATTAATGCAATAAATCAAAGGCACAGAAAAATACTCAAAAGCCACAGCCACTTCATTCTCATTAATCACTTCCAAGTCGCCTGATTCCTCTGTTACAACAGACTCAAAGGAAAAAGAAAAAGACGACCTAGACAGGACTGTGGCATCCGGGTTGTCACTCCTAGGAATACCGGACTCAGACTCAGACGAGCTGGAACCTGATTCCGACCCTACAGATTCGGTAGAATCAGATTCTGGCTCACTACCTGACCCGGTGCTGCTCGATAAGAATCCCTCCTCGTACTGCCAGACGAGGGAGGGTGCGATGGATGCATCCAAAATGTTCAAAGATGGGCTCGCGGCCGCTTCATTTCCAATCATAGACACTGAGAGATCACCCCCCAAGCACTCATGTACGATCGGAGGATCTGATAGTAGACAAGCCAGTGTTACCCTCATTTCAATCTCGGTGCTCTCGGAATCCACTTCCTTACACTGCTCAACCTCAGCTGATGGGTCTTTCTGCTTTTCGGCAACATCATCCTCGGTCAATTGTAAGTCAAAGAAGATCTCGAAACCCAGCAGGCGCCTCTTCTCGGCATTCAGCCATGGCTCTGGGAAGCCGCAGAATGGAAAGTCTTCCGCCTCCCTCACGAAATGTCCGTTCAGGGTGCCCTGGATAGGCCAATGCATCAAGTCAAAATGCCTCCCGGTCTGCTTGGCCCTGGCTCTCCCAGCCATTGCTTTGCCTTTCCTCACCCAGTCCTCTTTGGTGGGCAAATAACCCAAACCAAAGGTATGCGGGTTATGCGGCACTTCGGCCGATACTGCAATGCCCTTCCGGCCACTTTTTCCTATCCCATCCCAGGGATGTGCTGGAGCTTGTTCATGAGGTACACTGACTGCGCGCTGACATATAACCCCTCATCAACAGCTAAGATGTTCTGAACGACCCGGGCCTCGGCTAGGGTAAAACCTAATAGGAACACATCCCTCCGTTCGATTTCCAAAACGGTGTAGACACTTCTGGCGGCAGATGGATTGACGAATTCCCAAAAACTATAGCCACCCCCTTCCCGTGGGGGTATTTTAATATCTGACGCAGGGTGGAAGAGACTGCCTTCACCTGGTGCAGCCACGGCCGCCCTAAGAGTAGATTGAAGGTTGCGGGAACGTCCAAGACATGAAAGTCAATCTCCTGCTGTCCTGGACCAACCTGAGTGTGAATCCTCACGGTCCCTATCACCTCTCTGCTTGTATTGTCATATGCGAGGATCACCTAGGTAGTTGGCTCAAAGTCCACGGGCTTCAACCCGATTGTATACGCTGTCCTTGACGGGCACACATTAATGGCGGATCCTGTGTCGACAAGAACTACCGGTACCCACTTGTCTCTACACTCCACAGAGATGTAGAGCGGTTTGTTATGGTTTGCGCCCGGGCGGCAGTTCCTTGTCAGAAAAGGTCAACGTCGGGGAAGCTCCTCCGAAGAAACCAATCCACACCAGCTGCTCAGGCGTGGTGTGTCTATTCAGAGTTTGGCTTTGTCCATTGCAGATAGGACAGCTTGTCTATGTACTCTTGAAAGCCATCAGCAGTCCCCAGATGGAGATGTAGCTTGTATTTTTCTCAGTTGTTTTAGCACAGCCTTTCTTTTCTCTTGAGTAGCTTTTTTCTTTCTGCTTGTCTGCCTCCCTGTCCTTCCCCGACGCCTCTGGTTGATCTAGGTGTGGGGGTTTGAAATACCGCCCGCTCCTAGTCATGTGATCAACTTCGCCAATGTACCAGGTATCATCCGGCTGGTTACTCCCCAGTCCTCATCTGTGTGGGCAAGACATAGATCGTCATCCTCCCACCACATGCCATCGGCAGCCGACAAACACCTGTCCGGCTCCGTCACAACTATTCTTGTACCCATAGCACCTTCTGTTCCGTGCCCGCAGCATGCTCTGCTCCTGTGCACGTAGCATGTTCTGTCCCTGCAGGGGCCTTGGCCTTTCTGACCCTCTCAGAATCCTCGATCCTTTCCCGCTCAAACTGTTTCAGCGTAGCTTGCTGTTCAACATCTCCTATATTCAAATTGCCCGGATCCCGAGCAAAATTCTTAACACTGGCACTCTCCGGTGATGCATCCAGATTCTCGGCCCTTCCGGCCACAATTGATGTCCTTGTCCCTGACGGACCCTGTTCTAGCTGAGGTTGTTCAACAACATCCGGCTGGTCGTCAAGCCATCCAGTAGACTCCGCTGCCCTATCCGAATCAAACCAGTTGACTATCACGTCTTCCGGCTCTTGTTCGTTGAAGAATTGAAAGTTCGTGATGTCTTCCTCTAGATCTGCTAAGTCATCTAGCCCCTGATTGAATCCATCCTCCCGGACTACACAAATCCCTGCCCCCACTGGCAATTCCACATTCGGCCTAGCCTGGCCTGCTGATGTAATGTAACCGCTCGGGTTGTACACGAAGTTTGCAGACCTCTCAGGCTCTGTATTTGCATTCTCATCTGCCTCCGCAGTCGACCCACTTCTATCTTCGACAGCTACCACCACCGTTTCAGGTTGGGTTTGGGAGATGTCCAACACGCACAAGTCAGTGCTGTCAGGAATGAACACCTCCGGCTTGGGTAGGTGAGAAGGGGTGATGTATATGGGGTCGTATGACTCGACCCCAGTTTGGATCATGTTGATGTGTTTGCGAGGTGGAGCTTGGTTATGTGGTGGGAGAAGGTTGGTTGTGACATTCGGTTTCTCTGGAGGCACGATCACCCTGCTGTCGATGAGATCCTGAATCTCGTGACGCAATCTATAGCATTGGTCGGTGTCATGACGATGCTGTTGGTGGAACGCACAGTACTTCGCCGGGTTATGGGAGAGGGGAAGTTTTTCTGGTAATGGCCGCGGCTCTAGGGGCTTCAAGTGCCCTTTTTTGATTAAAACCCCCAAAGCTTTGGACAGGGGCATATATAGTGGAGTGAAGGTTCTTTGGCCTTTGGGTGCATATCTGGTTGCTTGCGAGCTACTACCGGACGCACCGGTGAATGGCGTAGCTGCAAGGGCTCTTGGGGTATTGGTGGTGGTAACCATACTCACATCTGAAGATCTAGCAGCTGCAGCACTGCTCGTGCCTGCATTCGTACTGCGGTTGAATGTTCTCTTGGGCTGTTCTCTCTCATTATCAATGAGGCCCTGCTTCATAGCGTCTTCGATCTGCACCCCTATCTCATGTAAATCTGCAAAGGTGGGGAGGGGGAGAACGATCATCTTCTGCATAAGCTTGGGCTGGAGGTTGCGCACAACCATCCGAATCTGATCTTTGTCAACAGGCCTGATGGTCATCATCGAGGCCTTGGCCCTCCACCGGGTCACAAAATCGGAGAAGCTCTCCTTCGGTTCTTGCCTGGTGGTCTCGAGATCACGAGTTGTGACCTCGATCTGTGTATTATAGGAGTATTGAGCTATGAAGGCCTCGGCCATCTCCTCCCAGTTCCTCTTGACGGAATCTTCCAATTTTGCATACCAGATGGCCGCTACACCTGACAAGGTCCGGCCAAACAAAGACAGCTTCTGCAACCTGGAGAGGCCCATCGGCCTCAGTATATCCGAAAACAACCGTAAATGCACCATAGGATCACCGGATCCATCAAAACGGTCAATGTGTGGCATCTTAAACCAGTCCGACCGCGTCACGGCGGCGTCGGTGTACCCATCTTCGATATCTGGAATGGACTTGACACCTTGAGATTTCTTGAACAGCTTTTCCAGCTTGGTTACTTTTAATGCTGTGGGGTCCACCTCGAACTCAAAGGGAGAATCCGATAGGTTGGTAGGTGTTTTGGATAGCTGGGGTAGGATTGGGGGCGGAGCCGACCCTGTCGGAATGTCCGTATCTTCCTGGACATTAGGTGTCTCCCCGGGTGTTGGAACCCTTGGTGGGGGAGGAGCTTGGTGCGAAGCGGATGCCCCAGCTTGTTGCTGTAGTCTAGTGATTAGCTCTGCGTTTTGGGCCATGATCTCAGCTTGCTGTTTGGCAAATTCCGCTTGACGAGCAGCGTCTTGCTGCATGGTTTTCATGCTCTCCTGGAGCTAACGCATCATTTCTTCCATTCCTGCCATACTGCCCTGATCTAGCTGAATAACTGGTATATGTTCCCTCTCTGCGGGAGAAACAGAACTCTGATCCCTGCTATACTCAGGTGGGGTAGACAAAGTCCTCTAAACTGACTGCTGAACTGATATCCTCTGCCTAACTGCCCTCCGTCTAGTAACCGGGGGTAAAGAATGGAACACTGGTTGTCCGTCTACCAAATCCTCAGATCGATAGAGTCTACGACCTCTAGTCCAGAGTGCTTGGGGAATATCTGTTTGGTCGGAAACAATTGTGCTAAACTACCTAGCAAAAAGATAAATAAAGCATAATAAGGAAATAATGAACAGAAAAACGGGCAGCATAACAGCTTAAATAAAGACAACACACAGTTGGCAAATATAAACTGAATGGACTGTTCTCAACCACTGATCACTGTTTCCAAATCACTGCCCAAAATCTGAATCTGATACCCGCAGATATAACTGATTCTCAAAACACTGATGTGATGCCCGCAGGCCTGATGCCCAGACTTGCAAACTGATACATGCATTCCTATAGAGGTCAACTCAAAAAGCACATAACAAACAAGTAAGAGCCAAAACACCCCTATGTTGGGGTAGGGTTTCCCTGTCCTATTTTGTCAGGAGCTAGGGTTTCACTACGCACACAACGGTTTCAAACAACCTACAATCGGGTAAACAACCTGTCCTAGTTTGGAATGGTCACTACAGTTTCCGATATGCACTAGGTCGAATGGTCAAAAAGGGTGCCCCGGTAAAAACCGGGGTTTGTGTTCCCGTCGTGGCAGAGCCCGCAACCGGTCAGCCTTATGGCACGCTTCTCAAAGCAAGCCTTCGGCAAACCGTTCAGGAATAGCATACGGCAAACACGGTGTCCTAGGCGCACCAATGCACATGCAATGCAAAGAAACACATAAGTGTAATCAAAACAAGATATCATGAGTTCGAGTCAAGTTCTCTAACTCCCCAGCAGAGTCGCCAGAAACTGTAGACGTCCCTGAACGTCCCGGGAAAAATCCCATTTTGTTCATTTGGGCTTACTACAGTTCGGACTCAAATGTCACGGTTCTTAATCTGATCTCGCAAAGTGCAATGCAAGATTGATAAATCACCAAAGAGTCCAAATCCGGCAAATCGTTTTGGAAAACTGATTTTTAAGAAAGAAGTGCCAAACATGGACTGCTTTGCCAGATACAGAGTCGCCACCTAAATATTTTATTTTGGGAAATTTAGGAAACCCTGACTCGTTGCCTAAGGCCACGTGTCCGTCATCACCAAAGTTGCCTCGGCTCGGGAACTTGGGTACGATTGGGGAAGGTCAGCTATGAGCACCCCGCTCGCCCGATCAAAGATCGGCCACTACTAAACATGATATCTTGTTTTTGAAAACACATGCGTTCTTATTCCGGTTAATTGGCTAATCTTTACTATGTGATGCGCATAGCAAAACAAGTATAGACTAGATCGCCTAACTTGGAACAAAGCATCGCATATCCGTTTGTTTGGAAATGGTTTTGAATTTTGCTACTCGCAAGTAGGCTAAAACACGGATTTCGATGAATTATTCCAATTCAAGCAATCCAACCTTCACCCACAGGCATTCAGGCAGTTATATCACATAAGCAATTAGCCTCATGGTAAGCATGCTATCATGTTAACACTTACACACATGCAAGATGCTAAAGCATAAACACTCACAGTGTACTCCGAGCCAAAACAAGAAACTAGTTAGAAATCATGCATGATCCTAGTTCATGTTAAGATGGCTAATGCAACACATGCAAAATGCAACTGGAATAGGCTCGGCTAATCTAAGAATGGCATGTGAAATGCAACAACTCGATACACGTATTCAAGTAGGAATTGAAATACTATGCAATTAGTATGATGCGCCGAGCCCGGTGCGTGCAATATGAATGAATGTATGCAAACATGCTAACATAAGTATGCTAATTGAAACATGACCTAAAACTAACCATTTAAAAGTAGGTAAGTAAAAGGGAGAAAGACGTGGGGTTTGGAAGACATTCACACACGCACGCACACTTATTACAAAATTCGCTCTCTCGACGGAGGGTCCAGATAAATAATACAAACCGAATAATTAATCGACTACCCTAGCTAATTAAATATTACAAAACTTTTAATTAATTAACAAATTAATTACAAAACAATCTAAGTATGAAATTAAAGAGGCCGCCGCAGCTCCGCCTCGAAATGATTGGATGATGCATGCTCGATTCGCCTCGCTCGGAAACCCGTTGCCATGCCACATGTTGCCTCTGTTTGCACTGTTTTATGCCTCTGAAAGCTGCACAAGTCCCAAGGCTACTTCTGAACCACTCCCTGAGCACTTCGGGATGTCACCGGCCAAGAGATAGGACCACTGGCCATGGAAGGATGGTCATCGACCAAAAGTGGGGCCATCGGTTGGATTTGTGTAGCCGGCCGGTGCTGAAGATGGCCGACCGGCCATCTATTCCCGCAGAAAATTGTTTTTGCTGCAGTAGAGGACAGACAGTGCATGGCAAGGCATTTACAAGACAATGTGTGCACAACCACTCTCCCTATCATGCTATAAACTCAAGGGAGTATGGCTCTCGACCCTCGGACCATCAATCACGCATTTCAATGCATGATGGCCAAAGGTGCCAAGTGTGCAAATTAATGTGGAATGAATGCAACACAACATATGAATGCCTAGAACTCTATCATGCTTGGATCAAGAGCGTCGACGACTAAGGATTGAGGGACGTTTCGTCACTTCAAGTATAGTCTCTACTGGCTTTGGGCTCACCCTACTTGGGACAACCATTTTTCAGGTAATGAAGCGTGTTAAGTTCCAAAGATCTTTGCTTCGGGGTTTTCGGAGTTGAAGACTCTGCTTCGTCATTTGTTTTTATTGATCACAATGTAAATACAAACGAGGGCTTTACCTGTAATAGAGTTAGAACTCTTCTTTTGTGTCACCAAGTAACAACTTGGAAAGGTGTAAAGCCCGTGGGCATTTTATTTTGTTTGTAAAACAATTGTAATTTATATGAAAGACCATTTTGTAATATTAACTCTGATGTAAGTTTGGAATGTGATCTATCTACCATATAATATATATATATATATAGAACTGTTGGATGTTGGGTTTACTTATTATTTTGAGGGCGTTACCTTACCAACGTATTTACCCAAAACAAATCAAAATGATTTTTTGTTTCACCAAAAACAATTCATTTCTCAAAACAATAGTCTTCAAGTGCAATACGAAACCCATAATAACAATGAAATGGAATGGAAATGCAATAAGTAACAATGCACTAGAATAGTTCCAATTTCAATTCCACCACACAATGCTCCATTGTGATCAAATTCCATATCTCTATCAATGTTATATCATAATACAATTCTAAGAGATAATCCAACAATATCCACATTCATGTAGTCTCCACATGTTAATCAACATTTCCAATTTAGTCATTTCAAGACAAATCTATAACACACTATCTTTCAAACTTCCAAAGTTCCAACATTTGTCATCCTTCCAAGAAACCCCTCATTACATGTCGACAAAAGTCAAATACTCATAATCTCTTTCCACATAAACATAGCATTTCGTTTGGGATGTCGACCAGTATTGGTTATTTTCATCTCCTTGCAAAGCGGTCATATTGAATTTTTTATAAATGAACTTACTTCTACTTTATTCCATGGTTGCCAGCAAGGGAAGCAAAAATGGAAAACAACAATGAAGGCCGAAATGTGAATCAAAATTATAAAATAGGGGCTTGATAGGAAAACTTTAAGAAAACTTTGAAAAATACAATATGAAACATTAGAAGACTTCCACGATAAATAGACATGCGACCTCAACATAAAAAGATGAGTTTGATCCTCCACTTCTATGCATTGGGGTTCCTTGTATGTGTATGTGTTTAGGTAACAGCTAATATAAATGCCAAAACCAGCACAACATATTCAATCAAGAAAGTCGATTAACTCTAGCATCATATTGTACAACATCCAGCTAAAATAATACTAACTTTAACAATGGTAGCATGCAAGTCCAACAGTATGAAGCTAAGACATACTACAAACTGTTACACAAGAATCTTTGTGAAATTGAAAAGGTTATGAACTTTTAAAGTCCCTTTCAAGGTAGGTTGTACATGTGGATTGTAGCTCTCAGGAAGATTTTGTAAATTTACAATTGCATTTGAAGACGACATGTTCCCCTAAATTGAAGTTCAAAGTGCAAGGAGGTGAGGGAGTTAGAGGACCATCTCCCTTTGTAAAGTGGCTAGGGAGGTCTGGAATTGCTCTGGGTTAGTTTCATACAGACCGGGTGTTTTCCAGGTTGGTGGGTAGAGGCTGAGTTATTTCAAAGTTGGTGGGTAGAAGGAGAATCGAACTAAGGAATGAAGCCCTTTATGTGGAGCATTTTAGTAAAGAGACTTTCATGCTTCTGAGGAGTTGAGGCAATTGACAAGAAGGCGAAGGACAAATTTAAGAGTTTAATATGTAGCTGAGCCCACAAAGAGTTTATCCTTCACTTGATGATTTTAAGAATTTTCTGACGATGTACATTAAAAATTGATAAAAGATACAATGAATAAATTCTAAAGATAGAAGTAAAATAAACTAAAAATCCAACCAAATGAGGGATGGTCCTAATGAAACAACTACAGAAGCACTATAATGCCTTTTGCTCCCGAGGAGTATGCCTAGGAAGACCCATACTTAATCATATAAGCCTTGACGCATGTTTTGTGTGAACCTCTAAAAAATTTTCTAAAACTGTAACCTTTACACTATATAGCTTTAGAAAACACAAACCCACTAGAAAAGGGTCCCTCAACAACTAAGATTGTTTTTTGAAAGACACCCATTCAATCCCTTTTGCAACACTTACAAGCATCACCCTCAAAGAAGTTTCTAAAAGATATATCAGTCGTTCTCAAACCCCAAAACCCTAGTGCACTAATTCTTTGGAGAAACACCTATTCATGATGACAAGCCACAAAAAACTTCTCCATAGCACTACTTTTTCAAGTTTCATATGGTTAAAGAAGAATCCACTGGATTGTCAAATAAATGACAAATCAATCTTTTTCATAAGTACAACATCCTAATTTCGTAGTTTTCTACTACTAAATCAAAGCAATGATCCTTTTTCAGAAGGTTTAGCGACATCACAGTTGATTGGAAAAATCATACCTTAATTCCTTAATACTGCATTCTTCTGGTTACAAAGTTCGAGTAAATTAGAAACATTATAAAGCGGCATAATTCAATAAGTTTTGAGTAGTAATCACATTTGGGGTCTTGATAAATCTGCATAATTTTGAAGGGGAAGTAATCTAGGCTCATAAGTTTAAACAGATCCTTCTACTTTCTTTCTACTTTCTTGCCTAGTAGTAGTTGCTTTGTTCCCTTATGGAACTTCAAGCCTTCAGTAATTGGCATTTCCTTTTATACTCTTTCGATGCATCTTAGTATTAATGGTTCATCCAAGAATATACAACAACAACAACAACAACAACAACTCTTAGTATTAATGGTTCATGTCTAGCCCCAATTTTTAATTACTCGGAAACATTTCCAAAGCTTGTAATTTAGGTCCATTTTTTTTTTTTTTTGGACATATATCTATTACACTTGAGTAATGGAAAAATAGTAATACATGTTCTCTCTCTTAATGAATACAGTACTAACAATGATACATGCCAATCTTCTACTGAGATGTTACAAATAATATATATATATAATATATATATAATACAAAATACGAGATCCATTACATCTATAATGAAAATTACATATAAACGTCACATGGACTTCTTAATTCTTCAATCACAGAATCCACACTTTCTTCCTGTAAAAAGATGAAAACAACAGGGGTGAGCACTAATGCGCAGTAGGAGTCTCATAGTTCTAAATCAATAACTAACACACAGATAGAAATGATCATGCATGCAGGGTGATACCATATAGTAGGTGACGTTTTCTAATTTCAAAATACCATACATAGAGTATCTTTTTCTCAGAATTCATGTAACATTTATGGAAAACCTTCAACCATCAAAACTGTTCCCTTTCATTAGAAACCATAAAATCCTTTTTTTTTTAAAACATTTATGTTTAAGGAACCACATCATTTATAATTATTAACTCATTCCAAAATATTTCTCATTTAATTTTTCATATTTAATATTCCTCTCGTTCTTTCATTCTTCTTTCCTTCGCATTATATTTAATTAGACTCCCTCACTTCAAGTTCAGGTTCCCTTTTAATTTTATTAACGATCCTCCTATACTTGATTCACACCATTAATTAAAACTCTACAATTTCATTTCAAGATGACACAGGATAATAAACCCCTTTTAATTCAATCTCTCATTTAGTTATAGAACAACGCTCGTAAGTTGCTTTTTATTGTCACCACTAATTAATTAAGTTCACCATTACCAATCCATAATCCCCTTACCCATTTTTTTTGGTTCCATACATTGCAAACAATGTCTATATACATTTCCTCTTTATATCAATATACACATAAATCTACAATTTCACAAATTCATCACAAGTCACAATAGCATTATCAACTTAACACATGTATCAACACAATCTACCTTTTGCCGACTCACTACGGCGGGATAGCGAGCACCCAATCCACAACACTTTTCACCTTTCGCCGACTACTATACAGCGGGAAGTGAACTCCCAAAAACCTTTTCTCAAAAGTCATTTTCTTCCAAAAATCATTTTTCCAAAACCATTTTTCAACTTTTGAAAACCATCCCCACATTTACCGGCTACTATACGGCGGGATGTGGGCACCCAAAACATTTTCGAAAACCATCCGTTTTTCCACTTTTGCCGGCTACCATACAGCAGGACTGTGTGGACACCCAAAAATCATTTTTCCACTTTCGCCGGCTATTATACGGTGGGACTGTGTGGACACCCAAAAATATTTTCCCATATTCGTCCAGCGGTAAGCCTAGACAGGGCAATTGGGCACCTTTAATCCAAAATCACCCTCACATTTGCCGGCTACTATACGGCAGGACGTGGGCCCCCAAAAACCTTTTTCTCAATTTTTAAAACCATTTTTCAACTCCCCGTGCGGGTACCAACACAACACGACCCAACACAACTCAACCCAAACTCCACATAACCCAACACAACTCAACTCAACATAATTCACATAATTCAAACACAATTCATCATAGTCTAACACCATTCAATTCAACATTATTCAACACAACATAATTCAACAAAAGTCAACATCACTTATTTCAACAACACTATTTGCAATTCAAACATAATTCAAGATAAATTCTTGAATCCCATTTCAACATTCCATAACCATGTTTATGTCATCCATATCATTAATAAATCATTTCTCCAATTTTCCTTTCACATCATAGCATGATTCACAATGTTCATAATAAAGTTCAATTGCTAATTTTAAACATAATTTTGAAACATCTCCAAAATCCAATTAAACTTGTACATATATACTTCAACCTACCCAATTTCATGATTCTACTTTCAATTGGGAAAAATCATTATTTATCATAATGAATCAACTTAGGGTTTTCAAGAAAAATTAAGATTTTCAACAAAATTCAAAACTTCTTAAACCACTACTTTTATTCCAATTTCCTTCTTGATTATACACCTAAGGTTCATAATCCACCATATTAACCCATCAATTGAACCCCCAACATTCTCAAACCCTAAACCTCCAATTCTCATGATACACATTATATGCTCAAAAAATGAAGATTTTTGCATTTATATAATGAAAATAGGGTTTTCAGAACAAATCTATCTATTGATGTAGGCATTGAAGAGAACTAATCCCTACCTCTTGAATAATGAAGCAAAGGGAGCAAGCTTTAACCCATCAATTGAACCCCCAACATCTCAACCTAACCTCCAATTCTCATGATACACATTATATGCTCAAAATGAAGATTTTTGCATTTATATAATGAAAATACACAAATCTATCTATTGATGTAGGCATTGAAGAGAACTAGATCCCTACCTCAAGAATGAAGCAAAGGAGCAAGCTTTGATGAGATTCCTCCACAATTTTGAAATTCCAATGGGTAGAACATGATGATCTTCAAGCTTCTTCACTTCTTGGTGAGTGATCTTGATCAAAACTTAGAAGAATGGTGAGTATTTGGGATCAACACCCTAGGGTTTTCGGACCTAGGGCAAGAGGGATGAAGAGAGGAGAGGAAGTGTGATGAATGATCTAGAAAAGTGCCTTTAAACTTGCTGAATTCGCGCGGTCCGCTCGAGCGTCGCTTTCCACGCTCGAGCGTACCCGCTTCCAACACAGATATGAAAACTTCGAACAGGTATAACTCTCCCATCCGAACACCGTTTTAGGTCGTTCTTCTGTCCAAATTGAAGCCCCAGAATAAGATTTCCAATGGTTCTAGCCTCACATCCAAATTCAAAGTGTGGAAAAAGAAAAGGGCAAAAGAGTGACGGCTGTTCGTAGGCAAATTATTCGAATTAAAGTTTTTGGTCCAATCTTACTTTACCATCATAGTACCACCACAATCAATACCCCAAATAAAATAAGGAGGTTCAAATATACTAATAAAATGTCAAGGGAAATCTCACCTTCCATGCTCGAGCGTCGCTTCCCCGCTCGAGTGCGCGCAGACACAGCAAAGCTGTCAGCTCGAGCGTCAACTCCTCCGCTCCGATTCATAACCCTCGGAATTTCGACCCGTCTCAAAACTCCCTCTCCGCTCGAGCGTCAACTCCCCTGCTCGAGCGGAGGGAAAAATTTAGATTCTTACAGTTCATCCAACAACAACAACAACAACAACATCTTAGTATTAATGGTTCATCCAACATCTTAGTACTAATGGTTCATCCAACAACAACAACAACAACAACAACAACAACAGCATCTTAGTATTAACGGTTCATCCAGCATCTTAGTATTAACGGTTCATCAAACATTTTAATATTAATGGTTCATCCAACAACAACAACAACAACAGCATCTTAGTATTAATGGTCCATCCAACAACAACAACAACAACGACAACAACATCTTAGTATTAATGGTTCATCTAGCATCTTAGTATTAACGGTTCATCAAACATTTTAGTATTAACGACTCATCCAACAACAACAACAACAACAACATCTTAGTATTAATGTTTCATCCAACAACAACAACAACAACAACAGCATCTTAGTATTAATGGTTCATCCAGCATCTTAGTATTAACGGTTCATCAAACATTTTAGTATTAATGGTTCATCCAACAACAACAACAACAACAACAACAACAACAACAACAACAGCATCTTAGTATTAATGGTTCATCCAACAAAAACAACAACAGCAACTATAGCATCTTAGTATTAATGGCTCATCCAACAACAACAACATCAGCAGCATCTTAGTATTAATGGTTCATGCAACAACAACAACAACAGCAACAACAACATCTTAGTATTAATGGTTCATCCATCAACAACAACAACAAAAGCACATTGGAATAAGGGTATCATCAGACAAAATTTCCCAGAACTCACAACATAACATCATCAGGTAACAAATCATTTGAGATTCATCAGACAAAATTTCCTATAACTCACAACATAACATCATCAGGTAACAAATCATTTGAGATTCATTAGACAAAATTTCCCATAACTCACAACATAACATCATCAGGTAACAAATCATTTGAGATTCATCAATCTCTCATCAGAGAGTATCTGTAAAAATTACTTGATTTTGTATAATCTACATGCACAGGACTGATTTTTGAAAAATAGGAAAAAACTTGTTTTTCTTTTTTTTTTTTTATTATTTTTTTTTATCATAATGAGTTTACTTGTCACTTAAATCAATTCAATTGTGTCTAACTCTCTTAATTTCTAGACTTGCTAAAAATAAAAAGCTCAAATTACAACTAAACACAAAATTTTGACTCAGTACACATTGCAAAGCACAAAACAAATGAGTGCATTAAAACCCAAAACTAGTTCTTCAGATGCCCCAATTCAAACATTGAACACCAACCCACATTGCCCATACTTGTTCTCTAATCAAATAGTGTATATGAAACATATATGGAAAAAATGAGAAATTTTTGTATGCCAATAAGCACAACGTTGCACTACCTTCCACCAATTTATATACCTAACATAAATATAATGGATTCAATTGTCAAATTCAATCATAATAATAGAAAGTACGTGACATATATCTTATCTGCATACAAAAATTACTCGAAACAAGGGTTTGAGGGTTTGATGGGGAAGAGAAAGCTTACTTGGATGACATCTTCAGCTCAATCGTTGTATCTGTGGGCCTTTGGTTGCCGATGATCTCCCTCGGGTGTGCCCCATGGGCTCTCTCTTCTAGGTACGGGTCTCGACTTACTACTAGTACTACAACCACTGCTCATCTTCTCTCTCTCTCTCTCATCTCAATCTTCGCTTCGTCTTTCTTTCTCTAAATTTGTGTTAGTGTATCTGGGTTGGGAACAGAAATGGGCAAGCTACAAAAGGGTCCTAATCTCAGCCCTTGGTTGGAACTAGGATGTAAGAAAAATTGATAAAAATGAGCTGATCAATTGTAATAGATCGAAATTTTAATCTTTGGTCTGTTTTATAACATACAATTCGTTTCGATTTTGAAATTTTTTATATCGATATAAATTGAACTGATCAAATATTATATTTAAATATTTTTATATTATAATTTTTTAACATTATATGAAAAGTAATGTTACGCCCCGTATTTTATTACTCGGATAACATTACCAATATTCATTAATTAAGTCCATTTACAATTAACATTTCATTCTTGGATGAAATGATGTACAACAATGATATTTACATACAAATAAAAGAAATGCTCTGAGGCTTACAATAAAAGAGATGACACTACTCTTTACAAAAAGATAGCACTCAGCCAAACAAACAAATGAAACAGTACAATTCATCACTACATTACACTTATGAAATGGTAAAAACCATTATTTGATCTTCAAATCCGAAAAGCATTACCTGTACACATGTACAGGTAGGGAGGGAGCAACCACTAGCTCACCAAACAATCTCATATTAAAACATTAGAAGATATGCGGGTACCAAAATACTCATACATATACGTAAAATCATATCATGTCAAAACCATATGATTTTATTACATAATCTCTTAAATCTAATTTATTTAATTAACCACAACAAGTTAACTTAAATAAATAAACATGTTTCAATAGCAACATGACATCCTTTTCAATTCATTCAATTATCTCATTATCAATTGAATCAAATAATTAAACAATTCATCAAATCCATTTTATAAAGTCTTATGAGATGAATGTATATGCCATGTCATGCTCAAAATATTTTTCTCATCTTTTGAAAATCTTACACACAATGCCAATTTGAAAACACATTAATCCAACAATTTCAATAAAATTCCAAGATGGTAAATACGACTCAGGTAATCCCTAAGCTGGTGTCTGCAAGTAGACTATACAAGTACTACCAAATTGTCATTTTTACCAGTATTAACCGGAAGGCTCGACACCTATCCGCGCAGGTTTCTGGTCTTTCACCATGGACACTCAGGCCAACTTAACCAACATCAAACTACACCCCCTAGCCGGACTTACCAACATATTTACCCAAAACAAATCAAAATGATTTTTTGTTTCACCAAAAACAATTTCTTTCTCAAAACAATAGTCTTCAAGTGCAATACAAAACCCATAATAACAATGAAATGGAATGGAAATGCAATATGTAACAATGCACTAAAATAGTTCCAATTTCAATTCCACCACACAATGTTCCATTGTGATCAAATTCCATATCTCTATCAATGTAATATCATAATACAATTCCAAGTGATAATCCAATAATATCCACATTCATGTAGTCTCCACATGTTAATCAACATTTCCAATTTAGTCATTTCAAGACAAATCTATAACACACTATATTTCAAACTTCCAAAGTTCCAACATTTCTCATCTTTCCAAGAAACCCCTCATTAAATGCAAATACGGTAAATTTCCACCGATAATGAAAATAGTTATTTCTAATGTATTAATTTAAAAGATAACGACATGGATATACAATCTAACCTATAACCATTACTTGGAATCTCCCATGATTCCCAGCATTTAGAAACAATCCATATTCCATATTTTAAAGACAAACTTTCAAGACTTATATGACTTTCCATTAAACTCAACATTTCAAAGAAGTAACTAATACTCGATATTCCAAAAGTTTCATAAGTGTTTTCCAAATCAAAACCTCAATTTTGAAACCAAACAAAATCTTTTTTAAAAAATCCAATAACTCCCAAAACATTAACATTTAGGATTTTTTACAAATTGGAGTTCTCTCGCTTTCAAAGATCCGCACGTAATTTTATATACAAAAAAAAAAAAAAAAAACATTAAATAGCAAGATTATAGGTAATCAACTCCCAATTTAACCAAACCCTCAATTTATAATTCAAACATCACATATATGAATTTGATGTTCAAAAGCAACATATTAGCATACTCCAACTATTAAAACCAAAAATCCATTTCTCAATTGTCTTGACTCACACAAAACTTTCAATAAATCTTGTTCCACTTCAACCAAGATAACCAAAATAAATTTCACCAATATCTCATACTTATGAAATATTAACATTTTCATCCTACTATATTAAAAGTTATGGTATAATCTCAATAACAAACTTTTAACTATAAAGGATATAAACTTTTAACCAAAACTAATTTAATCCACTAAATTAGTAATTTTCTTATATTTACATTTTTTTCAAATTTATAATACCAAATCTAACTTTACATGCCTCATCCTTCAAACATAACTATATTTCAGCATAACCATTTTTCATGCCAAACTACTTAAAAAGGTAATATTTTTTCCAAATTCTCTACCAATATCAATTTCACAACTTTTTCTAAAATTACTTAACCAACATGATATTTACATCAAAAATTATGAAATATGCCCAATAAAAACATTTTCAAGGTTATGAGTTCAAAAGTCCACATTTCACATTTTTATTTTCATAAAAATGAACACAACTTAATCATCAACATATCATCTTTTATAAAATATCATGAATATAACACTTTTAGAGTTTTTAATCCCAAAACAACTCTATAATTCATACTTAAGCATTTACTCCATATTCCTCAACATTAATTTATTTTTCTCAAAAATAAATTCCAAATCAAAGATTAAAAAAAAAAATTCAACTTTATATTTTTCAAGATAAATCATCTAATCATAATATGATGTAGATACAATCTATACAACTATTAAATTTTATTTTCGGATTTCTTTGCAAAATTATCAACACAAAAATGATTTTTTCTAAATCAATCTCAAAATGCCTACATTCTTAACATTTCAACATAATTTTTCTTCCAAAAATTACCAAACAAAAATCTGAAAATATATATATGCAATATCCCTTATAATGATATATTTTCTCAAAATAACCCTAACATAGCTTTAATGTAAAAATATGAAGAAAGACTCTACCTCAAATATGAAGAAAAGCTAATACGAAAATGTAAACATCACACGATCATGGATCCGAGACCACCATTGCAAAGATCACGACGAGCTCTCTGACTTTCATTTACAACATTTTTGCAAAATCTCACTCTAAAGACTCTCACTCTAAGCTTAAAGCTTAAGCCGACAATGGAGGGAAAAAGAAAAAAAGAGAGAGAGAGAGAGAGAGACCAAGAGAGAAACGGACATAAAGGAAGAGCAGGAGCTCTATAGCGATCCCGGTTTTCCCTTCTTGGTTTATTGTATTCTAGACTCGGGTCCGTGGATGTTGGTTGTTGTCATACTCTCGTTTCCATCCTTTACTCTTTGTATTTGAGTCTTGGGTTGTGTTGGGCAGGTTTGAAACAGATTGGTTGTGTTTGGAAACCAAGAGTTGATGCCCAGATTTTGGCCTTCACGCTCGAGCAGGGCTTTTGACGCTCGAGCTGGCCCTTTGCTTTTGTTCCTCCGCTCGAGCGAGGAGTTTGACGTTCGAGCGGGATTATTCATCTCTCAGTATTTTTTCCCTGCAGGTCATCGGACGCTCGAGCGTCCACTTTTACGCTCTAGCGGGGACCTTCGTCTACAGAACTTCTGGAAGTGTGCATTCGACACTCGAGCGGCGCTTTTGACGCTCGAGCGTGAGTCTGTGTCTGACGCTCGAGCGGGGCGTTCCACGCTCAAGCGGACTGTATATTATATCAGTCCGAGTTGTAACTTTTTGGATCACTTTTTTTTACTCTCTCTCTCTCTCTAGCTTTTCAAAACCCAAACTTGAGAGCTTCTCACTCTAGATTACGTCTTCTCTCTAAGAAATCATCTAGCTTTAGTGATCTTCCACCCTAGTCCCTTTGTAAAAAGTGTGGAGCTTGGTGTGGGTTACATTTTGATCCGAAAATCTTTGGGTTTGGAGCACCTCCGAATTTCTCCATCTTCTCCTTTGAGCTTCGAAATTTGAGGTAGGGATTACTACTCATATTTATGGTCTTTGACATAAACTTATAGTCATTTTGATTAAATGTTGAAGTTGGGAAATTTTGGGTGTTAGGGTTTCAAAATGTATAAAGAGGGGTTTTGTTCTTTTGACCCATACATGTATATTTTGGGTCTTAAAATGAGGTTATTGATGTTCATTAATGATATTTGGACCTTTGGGTCAATGTTGAGAAAAGGGAGAGAAAAGCCCTAATTTGTTGTTATGAATTAATTTGTATAATTAATTTGAGAAAGTTATGAAAACATGAAATTGAGTTGGAAATAATGAAATTTGGTAATTATGAGATTTAATGGTGGAGTTGGATTTATTAATCACTCACCTTTGAAATTGTGGATAATTTATCTGTTTGATAATTTATTATCTGTTTAGAAATAAATGTTTTGGGCTATCGGTGGAGGATAGTCTTGATTGTTGTAGACACTGCATGATGATTAGGTGAATTATAACTAATCAATTGAGTATGTCATTGAATATGACGGAAGGAATAACACATTGAATACGTGCTTTGCTTGATCATTGTATATGATAAGTGTTTAAATACATTGTATATGTATGTTGTTTGGGAGAAGATAGGGGATGTACTCCATGGTTTGGGAGGAGATAGGGGATGTACTCCACGGTTTGGGAGGAGATAGGGGATGGGCTCCTAAACCGGATTTGGGAGAAGATAGGGGATGGACTCCAGTGATAACTAAGTTGGCCGGAGTGTCCAGGGTGAAAGTCCCGAAATTTGAATTACGTTTGTATAACGTAGATGATTGAAGTATTGGAATGATGATGATTTGAATTGTAATCTCATTTGAAATGGAAGTGTTGATGTGTTAATTATGTGAGTTATAGTCTCATTTGAAATTAAATTGTTGAAGTGTTATTGATATGAGTTGGAGGCTCATTATAAACAGTCTGGATGAATTAAGAACCATATCTTTGAATTGGTTTGGACAATGGAATGGGAAGAGATATATATATATATATATTTGTTTGTATGAGTTAAACATTGATCAAATGCTAATGTTTTCGTTATTGCTCATATTATGTTTAGCATATCTCTACTGGGCGTCGGCTCACCCTATATGGGACATCATTTTTAGGTTCAGGTGTTATGCCACCTCCAAGGACATAGCTTGGAAGGTTTTGGGAGTTGAAGACTCTTTTGTTTATTCTGTTATTTTTGGTGTTACATGTAAACCAAAGCCAAGGGCTTATTTTTGTATAAAGAGTTAGGACTCTTCTTTTGTTGAAACCAAGTGTTGGCTCGGAAAGTTGTAAGCCCGTGGGGCATTTACTTTTGTTGTCAACATGTAATACTTTTTGTACTAAATACTCTGAAATGAAATTATGCTTTATTTTCTTATGTCTACGAATGTCATGATTGTTGGGTTTATATGTATTATTTTGAGGGCGTTACAAGCTCTCTGCTCCACACACCAAATGAAATGAATAAAAAAAAAAGAAAAGAAGAAGAAGTGATAAGATGAAGGAAAAAGTGGAGAGGCAACCCACGTGGGTTTGCTTCCCAAAATTTGGTTTTCCCAAAAATATAATTTTTGTAATAATATCTCAAAATTTTATAATATAAATTATAAAATGATATAATTTTTCTCACCACAAAATATAGTATTTTTGTACACCACAAGCTATAATATTTTGCTCACTATGAAATATACACCTATTTTATTCACTATAAAAATATATAATTTTTCACCTTATGGTACACACCATAAAATCAACTATCAAATATTTATTATAATCCTATATAATAAATAATAACAACTCCCAATATGATTATTACCAATCACATAATTAAAAGGACCAAATAGTTAAACATGAGTCATTAACCAAACTCAAATTAAATTAAATTTAAATCATGGGTCTCACCCATAAGTTAAACATCACACAATTATACATCAAAGTAGACCCAACAAACTAATCTCAAATCATGGCCTAAACACCCAAAACTTAGTATCAAATTATGTTGTATACTAGACCGAACACCGATCAGTCCGCTAATTTTCATAAAATAAATAATCATCAATAAATTCTAAAATTTTTAGCCAACGTGCTAGACTCGTATATGAACAACATATAAAAATTTCATAATTTTTTGCGATCGAGAACTATTTTAAAAAATACAAAATCGAACTGTTTTGGCACAGAATTTACACAGCAATCAAATCTGAAAATTTGCTCAATTAAATTATGCACTGTCTATTTTATATAAAAAAATTCTGGGTCATCACAAGTAATTAATATAATATATTTTGTGATAAAAATTAGGGAAAAAAATATTTACAAAGTAATTTTCATATTTTTTTTATTTTGAATGTAAAATTCTATAATCTACTATAAAATATTTTAAAATTTTATGTAAATTTCTACAAAAACAACAAAACCAAACATTAGTATATGGTTTATATCAGTTTCTCAATCATAAAAATCAAAAGGATCAATTTGATTCTAAATATACTCTTAATACTGATCGAATCGAACCATTTACACCTCTTTAGAACTTTGAACAGCCATCTATTGATCATCGGCTATACTTTCGATGGGTTAGGATCCAATTATTTGGAGGGTCCAAGTGGAATTCAGGAAAATATATATATATATATATATATATATTTATGAAAAAAATTATAATTTTTATTATTAATATTTATAAAATTTCTCAATAATTTATAATTATTTTTTAATATTTTTTCTTATTTGAATCCACTCTATTTATTTATTTATTCTTTTTAAGAATTTGTTAACATAAACTCTCTGAGTAATGTTAAAAAAATTAAAAAAACAATTGGAATTCAAGTGAATTATCAAATATTTTACTAAATACTTACATGAGTGTGAAATTCGTGTAAGTATTTAATTAAATACTTACATGAATATTTTATTAAATACTTACACAAATTTCACACTTATGTAAGTATTTAGTAAAATATTTGATAATTTATTTAGAGTTTTTACTATTTTTTAATTTAAAAAGATGGTACATTATGTATAAAAATAAGTGAAGTAAAAAAAATTATAATTTTTGTTAAACCATTTTACAATGTATTTTAAAGATACATTTAAAAAAAAAAATAATAATAATAATAAATCAAAGTGGATTAGAAGAACCATACGTTTGGATTTTTTTTTTTTTTTTGCCCAACTCCCTCTAATAATAATTTGCCCATATAACTGTACTATATTTCTTTTTCTTTTTTTAACATCCCATATAACCTTTAAAAAAGGTGTATTATATGCACATCTAGTTATGTTATTTATTTTTTTTAATTATGACCATTTTGTTTTTAGTTATGACTTATGAGATCTTTAGTTATGTCTCATGTGATATTACGTAATATTTTATTTTAATTATAATTCAAAAAGTATAAAATTATATCATTTTTTCTTTAGTTATAAGATGCGTATGGTACATAATCTTTTTAATAAAATATACTTATAATTTCTTTGGCCTTCAAATTTAGATTTACCAATAAAATTACCGAATAAACTACACACCATACAAGTCATACTTCATGTATGTAATGTGTGCCAAGGTTTTAAAAACTGGAACGATGAGTGAACCGGAAAAAGATTCAGATGGACGGGTCACCGGTTCAACCATTGGATTGAACCGGATCGAACCGTGATGTCATAATTATGTCATAAATAATTTTCTAAAAAATATAAATTAATAATGTAAATATTAAATTTTCAATCTTTTTTTAAAAAAAAATTCTTAAATATTTTTAGTGATGTTTTTCTATATTTAAAAAAAAAAATTCCTAAATATAAGTCATAACACTTCACATACTAACAACAAATAAAATTAAAGATGAAAATTTAGCCGTTAAAAACAACAATCCTGGTAATAAAAATTACGAAAGCATCTAACTAAAGCAATCCATAAAACATAAGTTACCAAAAAGACAAAACTAAGTCCAAACTGACATAAAATAAACCTGCAAGTCATAAAGCACAAAGTTTACAAACGTAAAACATAAATCTCAAGCAACAAATGTAAAAAGATGTTTACAACATGACATCATTCTTAAAAATAAAAAATATGAAAAAAAAAACAACATAACACAACATCACAAACAATCTTTGATTTTTTCCTAAATCTCCTAGGGACGATAATTTAGCCAATCATCATCATCATTCTCATTCGCATTAGCACTAGAGCCAGGTTGTTTGATCTATTATCAATGTTCAAATATTACCGTTCAGATTCAGAGACTCAATTAAAAAAAATATCAGATTCAATACAATAATTAATTATATCCTGTGACAAAAGGAAAACAGAGGTTTCTTCAAATAAAGGGAAAATAGAGGCTTCTTCAAGTAGAGGATTTTGTTTTTTTTTTTTTGGTAATTTTCTGTGAGATAGTAAAAGGAAAACAAAGGCGTCTTCTTGAAAACTTACAAAGTCAATACAACTAACATTATACTAATAGATGTTTATTTGTTTGCTAATCACAAATACCTACATATATACTAAGAAAACGTATATGTATATGTATATTTATATATATACTAGTGGGTGGCGTGTGCAATTCAGATAAGTAAGCATACAAATAAATAATAATAAAATTAATATCATAATATATATGTTGTCTAAATGGTAACCGTATTCTTAATGAAAGTCAAGCTGTTATTTGCCAAATACCGGAAGGAGACCAAGTCATTGCTCTTATATAGTATATATATATGAAAAGGACCTAAGATATTCAAGGCAACAACTATTTTTTTACTCTTATTACCCACAAATTGATTATTGCAACAATCTTCCATTACCAGTGAAAAAACATAATAATAAAAGTAGGTAGTTAACCATCAAACCAGACACCAAACTACAGCACCACCACCAACCATCACACCACTTTCTACAGCGGCCACCAAAGTAGACCCAATTTTTTTGAAAAACCAAGAAGGATATCAAAGATTCATCAACCCCCTCAAACCAAATCAAAGATCACTAAGTAGCCCTACAAATTACACAAAAGTAGTGTGGTGATGATGATGATGATGATGATTGATGAAAAAAACAGAGAGAGATAGATCGGTTGCTTGAGAGAGGGAGAGAGACTTGCAAAGAAGCCCTAGATGGCTGTTGGAAGATAGAAATGAAAAAGAAAAGTAGACCTGAAAAAAAAATAATAACAAATAAAAAAAATAAAAAATTTATATATATCATAGGCAAACCGGTCCGATTCAATTAACCCGTGAACGAGTTAATCGGTTCACCGGTTTGACCGATTCTCTTTAAATATACTATTTTTTTTTTGAACTGTTTAAAAGCGCCTACCGGGTGAAAACCTCACCCGGTCACCAATTCAATCAGTTGTTTGGACCAGTCGGCCCGATCCGAGTTTTAAAACCTTGATGTAATTTTTTAAGTGATTTTTGTCGATAACTCCAACAATAACACTATTTATATCTAAACATAGACCAACACTAGGGGTGTAATTTTGGCCCATGGCCCGCGGGCGGCCCGAAGCTCGCCCGCGGCCCGAGATGGGCCCGACCCGTTAAGGCCCGTTTAGGCCGGGACCCAAGCCCAGCTCGAGGCCTTGGGCCAGGGCCTAGGCTATCGTTTTGAAGCCCATCGGCCTGCCCAAAAGCCCGGCCCACCTGAGGCCCAGTGTTATTTTTAATGGAAAATAATAAATTTTGTGGAAAAAATAAAAAAAAATTTGTTTAGACCTGCCCAAGCCCGCCTAAAGCCCGATCCCAGGCCCAAGGCCCGGCCCACCCAAAGCCCGAATACCCCTGGGCCTGGGCTTGGGTCGGGCCTAGTTTTCTGGCTCGTGGGCCGGCCCAGTCCGATTTTTTATGGGAGCCCGCAAGGCCCGACATGGGCTTGATCGGCCCTAGCCCGGATGGGCCGAGTCGGGCCAAAATTACACCCCTAACCAACACTATTTAGGGACGAAATTGACAAAAGTTAACACTTGTGACCTCACCCTCTTTGAGGATGCGAAAGACCTCGGATCCAATTGAGGACTAGTTGACGGATTGATTTTTGCCACCATTGTCTAGAGTCATGAACTAAAACCATGACTTTCAATTTTCTCTTATTTCTTTTTGGTGGTGGTCTGATTGTAAATATTTTTTGTTTGATTTGAATTTGTAGGTCTGAGATTAGAGGTGTGACTGAGTACGGGGAAAAAGAAATCAAAAGAGAGAGAGAGAGAGAGAGAGAGAGAGAGAGAGAGAGAGAGAGAGAGAGAGAGAGAGAAAGAAAAAGAAAAGAAAAAAGGGGGTGCCACTTACTAGAAAATTTCATATATAAATTTTAAAATTTATTTAAAATACTTGTACCATTTAGTTTTACATAATTTTAATTATTACTAAAAAATTCCTTTTTCTTTTAAATTTAAAGACATTGCTATATCATACCGCCGTTGAACTTCTGTCAAACAGTCACCGGAGACTCGCCGAAATGCTAAACATCACCAGGAAGTTACCGGAGTATCGCCCGAAATTCGTCGAAGTATTGCTGATTAGGCTGAACCATTTTGGATTTGACCGATTCACCAGTTTAATCGCGATTTCTCACAATGATTTTAGTAATTTTAATTTTTTTTAAAAAAAATTCATTGGCTAACTTCCATTTAACCATATAAAAATAAAACTCTAATTAGTTTATGATTTATTTTATAATCCCACATCAAGAGAAGAAGAAAAAGCAAAGTTTTTTTTTCACTATCTATCTATATATCATATAAGAAAAATTGGGTTTTTAGGGAGAAACCTTCTAGGAGCTCCAAACCCTTATTCTAAAATTATTGAATTTTTTAAATTTTAATCAATTAAGAAAATTCACGTTGGCTAGCTTCCATTTACCTTTTATTTGACAATCCCACATTGGAAAAAGAAAGAAAAAGTGAATTGTTTCACTTACATAAAGTGAATCTTATGCTCCCATTTATATAAGCAGAAGAAGATTTTTAGTGAGAAACCCTATGATCAATATCTCATACTCATTTTTTAAAAAAAAACAATTAAGAAAATCCCCCTTGGTTAACTTTCATTTAACTTTTATTTTACAATCCCACATAATTTTGATTTTAAAAATAATTTTATATGAGATTTTGAAACTCTCATAATGTTTAACTTTAAAATAGTTACAATCACACGTTGAGAAAAGAAAGAAAAAAAAAAGTTGTTTCACTTTTATAAAGTGTTACAATCCCACATCGGGGAAAAAAAAAATGAATTGTTTCACTTATATAAAATGAATCTTATAAAGGGAGTTTTAAGGGAGAAGCCTTTTAGAAGTTCCAAACTCTTATTCTCAAATTATTGAATTTTCTTAATAACAATTAAAAAAATTCTCATTGGCTAGCTTCCATTTACCTTTTATTTTACAATCCCAAATCAGGGGAAAAAAAAAACAGAAGAAAAAGTGAATTGTTTCATTTACATTAAGTGAATCTTATACTCTAATTTATATAATATTGAAATTTCTTAATTTTAAACAATTAAGAAAATCCCCATTGGTTAGTTTCCATTTAACTTTTATTTTACAATTCCACATCAGGAAAAGAAGGAAAAATTGAATTGTTTCACTTATATAAAGTGAATCTTATGCTCCCATTTATGTAACGCCCCAAAATAAACCGATATAATTGAATACCTCAATCAACATCCATTAAATAATAATACAATTTTCCAATCTTTACACCATTAATCAACACGGTTTAAACAAAAGTTCCACATGCAAATTATACATTCAATGATATAGGAATACATGAATCTATAGCATGTAGAGCATCATATTCCAAAATAATAAAATGCCCTCATGGGCTACAACTTCCAATGCTTAAGCCTGGTTACACAAAAGTGGCCTCTCGGACCCATACAAGAATAGCCCTTGGCTAGCAATAAAATCACAACAAAAGAGAGCTATTTACTCTTCACAACAAATCCACGCCCTCAACTTGGTGGGATCACCACATCTTTTCCTGCACCAAAATCCTATAGAGGTGAGCATAAAGCCCAGTAGAGAAACCTTACAAAGTATATACAGTTATGCAAACTTTCAATAGTAAATGCAAAGGCAAATGTCATGCAATGCCATTTTAAAGAAAATTTCATTACACGCTCTTCTTGAAAATCACCATGTTCAACAACAATTGAAATCTCAACAATTCTGAAGCTTACAATTTTATTCAATGGGGGCGGTAAATATGACTCGGGTAATCCCTAGGTTGGTGTCTGCAAGTAGGCTCAACAAGCACTACCAATAACCCCACTTTACCGGTTGCTACCCGGAAGGGAAGTGATACCTCCTCCGCGCGTGTTTTTGGTCTTTCACCCCGGACACTCATGCTAACTTATCAAATTCATCTACACCTCCTAACCGGACTTACCAACGTATTTACCCCATATCATTTCCAAAACTTTATTTCACATTATCTTATTCTCAATGTAAATGATTTCAAATCTCAACTCAAAACTTGCAACAATGTAATGCTAGAATGCCAATACAACATGCCAAAGCTAAATACTAATCTTGTAATAATCTGTTACCCAAAAGACAACCTAAGAGAGGGGGGGTGAATTAGGTTTTTACAATTAAAAATTAATAATACCCTAATAAAAATTATGACTATCACAATAGATAAATAAAGTTGATGAAATAAAAATAATTAAAACACGTGTTCTAACAACTATGTCAATTAATGATTTTAGCACAATAAAAATATGAAATATGGCTATGACAATTTTAAAAAAAATGAAGAGATAAGGGAGAGAGAGGCAAACAAATTTATAGTAGTTCAGCTTCAACTCGGCCTACGTTCACTTCTCAAGCTTCACTTGAGATTTTCCACTATTCTCTAGCTTCACAGGTGTAGACACCCCATTTTTGACCATCCTTAAGACTTGGACGTCATCGTTTGAACACTCGATGATCATCCATGCTCGTGTTCATTTTGAGTTCCCGAAGGTCTCGGCTGCGCGCCTTGCCTTAGGATCTCTCAACTTGACTGTTTTGTGCTTGGTTGTGGACCAAGGACTTGTGGTTTTTGCACCCGAGGGTAGGAAGTGGCTTGTTGGCCATCCCCTTAACCCACCGGCCTTGTTTTCTTGCTATCGGTTAAGAGTGTTGGCCGATTGGCACTTTAGTTGGTCGGCCGGCCATTTCTTTGGTTGATCGGCCACTTTTTTTGGCCGAGGCCTTTTCTTTGCCTTTTTCAGGCATTGTGCATGCCAGCTGTGCCAGCTGGTGAGCACAGACTCTGCCCTCCATACACGTGTATGGAGGGATTTGAACCAACACTTAGCTTCTCTTGGAAGCTTTGAATTGGACTTCCTATAAGAGGAGGGCCTCCCCTCCCTTTCCAGGGGTTCAGCCAACTGATATAGAAGATATATATCACTCTCTCTCTATAGTTGTGTGTGTAATAGTGTTCTAAAGGGTGTTTTTGTTCATATTTTTGCACTAAAGCACCTAGTGGTACACTATCCCTTGGTTACTGAGGTGCTAAGGAGTTGATTTCAGAGTTTTTGAGTTGGTTTTGATCAGAAGGAGGTGCTGGAGTTGGTGTTCTTGAAGTGTTCTTCAAGGGTGAGAAACTACTCTTTTATTCCCCATTTTTGCATAAGCTTTTAGCAATACTTGCATACTATTTTAAGCTTAGTGTCCAACTGAAGAAAGTTCTGTTTTTGTATGCAGAACATGTTTGTTTAAGGTTACTTTTGGGTTGGGGGCTGTCTACCTCCTCTTAGGCCTTGTTTGGCCTCTTTTTGTGCCTTCCTCTCTGGGCTTTGGAACCCTTTTGTTTTGACCTTCTCACCACTGAAATCTAGAGGATTTTCAGTGGCGGCGAAGTGGTTTTGAGGTCTTGTATAGGGGAGGGACACCCCTCTCCCTTTGTGTCTCATTTGCTTGCATTGTTGGCTCACCATAGTAGCATGTTTGCTTAGCATGTTTTGGCCCCATTTCAGCAAGTTTTTGGTGTTATCTTGGCATGATATACCTCTGTTTTAAGTTGATTTGTCAGCCTATTGCATGCATCACACACTTGCCTGGCAATCCTCTCATTTGCCTAAACATGTATTGTAATACTCTTGTTCCGTAATATGTTAATTGGTCCTTAATATGAGTATGATTATGTGTTTAATGTGATTTTGTGTGCCATTATGTGGTCTTGGATTTCTATCTGTTCACCGTAGGAATATCTGTTTGATTTATCTACTTTGGAAATTTAATTGGAGGCCTTATCGGCCACAGAACTCGAAATTGATTACGCCATTGTGATTAGCATAATTTTTGGAACCTATGGTGAAATTTAATTGAAAATTGATTTGGGTCAGATTAAATTGATTAAATCGGTGAATTAGAGCCCAATTATCTTATTAATATTATATTGGCCTTAGTGGGTTTTGTTGTGAAGTCATTACACTCTCTATCCTCTCTTTTTTACTTCATTTTGGCTGAATTTGGGACTCAAAACAGAGAGAACCGGCTGTAGAGAGAGAGAAGGAGAGAATTGTGTGATTTTTGGCTCAAGCTTGGGAATTTGAAGATTAAGCTCAAGATTTGGCTAGAACTTGAGTGTTTAAGGCTCCTAGGTGAGTAATTAACCTTTGAATCATGGGTTTTTGTTTGCTATTTGTAAATTCAGAGTTGAATAAGAATAAAGAACATGAATTTAATTGAGTATGATGAAATTGAATTGGTTTTGTTGAATTGAAGGCTAAATTGTGCATGCATGTAAGAAATTGTCTTAAACTTGCATGTTTGGGCTTGAAATACATGATTCATGTAGAGTTTTGGTTAAAGCTCATGATGTAATCACCAATTGTACTATCTAAGTTGAGAATCATCACATGCATGTACAAATTATAAGGTTGAATGCATGACATTGTTATGTTGGTAATGAGTTTGGTGGAAAATGAGCCATGCATGTGTTTGATTCATGAGATTAAGCTCCATGTTGATGTATTCTAGTGTTAGTACCATGTTAGTACAAATATATGTGAGATTGGAGCCATTGTATGCAAGAAAAATTGGTTGAAAGTCGATTTGGAGCTCAAGAACTCAATCTGGGAAACCCAGAATTTTGATGTCCGCTCGAGCGGGGGAAGTGCCGCTCGAGCGGGAAATACGTGCTCCCAGTACTTTTTGCAGACTTGGTGTCCGCTCGAGCGGGGTATTTCACGCTCGAGCGGGGGAGCTTTGTAAACAGGCCTTCCCCTCGAGCGCTATATTTAACGCTCGAGCATATTTTTCATGCAACCAGTACTTTTGCAGGCCTTAAGGGTCCACTCGAGCGGGGTATTTCATGCTCGAGCGGGGACCCTATTTTCTGAAATTTTGAAAATGCATTCTGTGTTCTGTTTTTCCATTCCCTTTCACTTCTAAGCACTCTTAGGCATACATTGAGCATTGTAATTGAGTAAGGAAATAAGAATGAAGCCTAAAGAAGAATATGTGAATTAAAGAACGGATTGAATTATTTGTGACCCATATGTGTTATGTGATATGTAGGGTCAAGCTCCAGGGCAATTCAACCAACCGATCACTGTGAGTAATATCTGACATATGCTATTGTCCAATGGCTACTTCTATGTAAGTTTTGTAAAGTTCATTAATTTGAATGGTGGACACAGTTTGATATGAAAGACTTATGAGCCAGTTTGATACAAATGAATGGACCGAAGGTCGTTTTGGCATAAATGAATGGACCGAAGGTCGTTTTGGCATAAATGAATGGACCGAAGGTCGTTTTGACATAAATGAATGGACCGAAGGTCGTTTTGGCGTAAATGAATGGACCGAAGGTCGCTTTGACATAAATGAATGGACCGAAGGTCGTTTTGGCATAAATGAATGGACCGAAGGTCGTTTTGACATGAACGAATGGACCGAAGGTCGTTTTGACATGAATAAATGGACCGAAGGTCATTTCGACATGAATGAGTGGGCCGAAGGCCGTTTTGACACAAATGAATGGGCCAAAGGCCGTTTTGACATGAATGAATGGGCCAGAGGCCGTTCTGTCATGAACGAAAGTCTGAATGGGCCAAAGGCCAGTTTGTCACTTGAGTGGGCCAAAGGCCAGTTTGACACGAATAATAGTTTGGCACGAATAACAGTTTGACACGAATGATAGTTTGATATAAGTAATAGTTTGACATGAATAACAGTTCGATCTGAACAATAAAATGAATGGGCCAGAGGCCGTTTTGACATGAATGAATGGGCCAGAGGCCATTTTGACATGAACGAAAGTCTGAATGGGCCAAGGGCCAGTTTGTTATGGAAAGATAAATGGGCCAGAGACCAGTATGTTTGGAACCACAGTCACTTGACTTAAATTGTATATATATGTTAAATAGAAATATGAATTGGGCCCAAGGCCGTTCGGAATATGTTGTTCTACATATTGTTGTATCTTCTTATTTGATATTATTCACTGGGCTATCGCTCACGCTCATTCATGTGTTTGTAGGTGAGCCAAGAGAGGTCCAAACCCAGCCTCAGTGAAGTTTGTGTGGAACAACCAAGGTTTTGAAGAGTCAGCCCTCGCGTCTCACGAACGAGACATGTCTTCGCCCTTTTGCTATCTTGTGTCATTTTGTCATGTTGGCGAGGACTTTGGTTTACATGTGTATATAGTTTTGCTTGGCTGACTTAGATTCGAATGATCCTATATGTACAGAGGTTGTGTTAGTACATATTTTGATGTGAGTTATTAATATGTATCTGTATGATTGTTATGATGTGCCATGTAAGCACAGCTCTATGGACAAAGTTTTAAATTGCTTCTGTTTGGCCCCCATTAACTCTGTTAAAATACGTTTGGTTTGGTTTGAGGCCGTAGGTAATCTCATGATTACTGACCGGTTACGTCCTTAACCCATGGGGCGGGTTCAGGTCATGACATGTATCATGCATTTCGACCATCATGCTTGCACGTTTTAACTTAACTTTGAGAAGTTTTTAGCCTTGTTTCACCATGCTTAAGCTCTGTTTGGGTTTGTCTTGGTCATGCTTGCCATGCTTTGTATAGCTACCATGCATTCTAGCTTGTTAGCTTTGGGTGTGTGAGTCATTAGCATGCTTTACTTGGGCCATTTCAGTGATTTGGTATCACTTGTCATGTTATTTCAGTCCATGTTTCATGCTTGTATGCTTGCATTTGCCATCCTTTCAATGCTTTGAAGAGTTGGTGTCTTATGCTCCATGTTTGGGTCATTGTGCATGTCTCCATGATTAGGTCTTTGGGATGCCATCTCATTGGGTTTCGGGGCTTATTTTGACATATTATAACTCTGTTTTTCATTGCATAATCCATGCCATGAGTGATTGTGATAGATGTAGTGTAATGCTCCCTTTGTAGCCTTGCATGCCCCTTGTTTGTGCCCATCTTTTTAGCATGTTTTGGCCTTATCACATGCATGTTCTAGCCTTATTTTGGCTTGCCCTAGGACTGTTTTAAGTCCCCTTGGCCCTTTGGGGCTTGGTTGATATAGCAATAGTGTGAGCCCCTTGACTAGCTTTGAGCATTGGGTCTATTGGCATGCTATGCTTCACTTGTACATATGATTTGGCATCATTCCTTACATGATTTCAGAGTTCGTGGCATTGTCACATTATCATGTTCATCCCTTCTCGCTCATGCTTGAGAATTGTATCCTTATGCCTAGGTGGTAGGCCATTACATTTGCATACTTATTGTGTATCTCATTCCATCATTCCTTGGCACTATTGGCCACTGATTTTGGACATGACTGAGGTCTGTCCATCTTTAGTTTAAGTCCATTCATCATGTTGTTCAATGTTGCATGCTTGTCTACCTTTGCATGCCATACATGTTTGTACATTTAGGTTGCGTCATGCATGTTTGTTAGTTTTCATCTTGTCACATGTTAGCTTAGGTTGCATTACATTTGGCATGTTTGCTACCTTAACCTCGTGTGTATGTTCGAGTCATATTGCATTTGGCATGCTTATGTCGCATTACATTAGTTGCATGTTTTAAATTGTATTTGGCATACATGTATTGCATTTTGTTTGGTTTCGGGTGTCAAACCAAACATGAGGAACGAGAGACGTTCGTACTTGAAGTGACGAAACGTCCATCAATCCACGGTCGCCGACGCTCTTGATCAAGCATGATAGAGTTCTAGGCATTCATACGTTTTTGTTACATTCATTCCACATTGATTTGCACACTTGGCACCTTCGACCGTCATGCGTTGAAATGCGCTATTGGTGACCCGAAGGTCGAGAGCCATACTCCCTTGAGTTCATAGCATGATAGGGAGAGTGACTGTGCACACATTGTCATGTAAATGCCTTGCCATGCACTGTCTGTCCTCTGTTGCAGTAAAAACAGTTTTCTGCAGGAATAGATGGCTGGTCGGCCATCTTCAGCGCCGGACGGCTACAAAAATCCAGCCGATGGCCCCACTTTTGGTCGATGACCATCTTTCCATGGCCGGTGGTCGTATCTCTTGGCCGGTGACATCCCGCATTGCTCAGAGAGTGGTTCAGAAGCAGCCTTGGGACTTGTGCAGTTTTCAGAGGCATAAAACAGTGCAAACAGAGGCAACATGTGGCATGGCAACGGGTTTCCGAGCGAGGCGATCGAGCATGCATCATTCAATCATTCCGAGGTGGAGCTACGGCGACCTCCTTTTGTAATTAATTTGTTAATTAATTAAGGGTTTGTAATAATTAATTAGCTAGGATAGTTGATTAATCATTTGGTTTGTATTATTTATTCGGACCCTCCGTCAGAGGGCGAATTTTGTAATAAGTGTGCGTGCGTGTGTGAATGTCTTCCAACCCCACGTCTTTCTCCTTTTTACTTACCTGCTTTTAATGGTTAGTTTTATGTCAAGTTTCAATTAGCATACTTATGTCAGCATGTTTGCATACATTCATTCGTATTGCACGCACCGGACTCGGCGCATCGTACTAACTGCATAGTATTTCAATTCCAACTTGAATACATGTATCGAGTTGTCGCATTTCACATGCCATTATTAGATTAGCCGAGCCTATTCTAGTTGCATTTTGCATGTGTTGCATTAGCCATCTTACATGAACTAGGATCATGTATGATTTCTAACTAGTTTCTTGTTTTGGCTTGGAGTACACCGTGAGTGTTTATGCTTTAGCATCTTGCATGCGTGTAAGTGTTAACATGACAGCATACTTTCCATGAGGCTAAGTGCTTATATGATATAACTGCCTAAATGCCTGTGGGTGAAGGTTGGATTGCTTGAATTGGAATACTTCATCGAAATCCGTGTTTTAGCCTACTTGCGAGTAGCAAAATTCAAACCCATTTCCAAACAAACGGATATGCGATGTTTTGTTCGAAATTAGGCGATCTAGTCTATACTTGTTTGCTGTGCGTATCACGCAGTAAGATTAGCTAATTAACCGGAATAAGAGCACATGTGTTTTCAAAAACAAGATATCATGTTTAGTACAGGCCGATCCTTGATCGGGCGAGCGGGGGTGCTCATAGATGACCTTCCCCAATCGTACCCAAGTTCCCAAGCCGAGGCAACTTTGGTGATGACGGACACGTGGCCTTAGGCACGAGTCAGGGTTTCCTAAATTCCCCCAAAATAAAATATTTAGGTGGCAACTCTATATCTAGCAAAGCAGTCCATGTTTGGCACTTCTTTCTTAAAAATCAGTTTTCCAAAACGATTTGCCGGATTTGGACTCTTTGGTGATTTATTGGTCTCGCATTGCACTTTGTGGGATTAGATTCAGAACCGTGACATTTGAGTCCGAACTGTAGCATGAGGTCCTCGGGGCGTGTCTACAACAGGGTGCTAGCAACCTTTTCACAGATGGAGGAATCCTCCACGGATTTTACACAGACTTTCTAAGTCAAGAACCCTGAGTGCACTACACTCTTACACGGTTGAAAAGAATGTATTTTTGCTTTCACAGAAAGCTACAAGAATTATAGTGATCCCGGTTCTTCCCTTTTAGTTGTTGTGCTTTGAATTTGAGTTCCGTGGTCGTATGTTGTTGTCTGTATTTCATTTCCATCTTTTATTCTTTGTATTTGAGCTTTGGGATGTGTTGGTTAAGTTTGGAATAGGTTGGCTGTGAGTTAGAGCAGATGGTTGTTGCCCAGAATTTTGGTGTTCCGCTCAAGCGGGCCTTTTTGCGCTTGAGCGGAGTTTGCATTCATTCAGTATTTTGTGCGTCTGCAAAATATACTACAGAAGTGTTTTTCACGCTCGAGCGGATATCTTTACGCTCGAGCGGGTAGTGCCTTGCTATTGTGTCTTGGCGCTCGAGCGGGCTTTATTGCGTTCGAGCGGGTTTAATTTTTGTGTCTTACGCTCGAGCGTAAAACTCTCCGCTCGAGCGGACTGTACGTATTTCAGATCACGACTGTGATATTTTAAATCATTTTTCCAACTCTCTCTCTCTCTAAAACATTCTGAAACCCTAAGTTGAGAGATTCTCTCTCTAGAATGCTCTCTCTCTCTCTACATTTTAGCTTAGATCAAGTGATCTCTTCACCCTCCCTCCTTCATTAAAAGGTTGAAGCTCTTCAAGGTCTCCATTTTCATCCGAGTGGAGGTTGATTTCGGCATCTTTGGAGTTCTTCCCTTGTTTGGCTCATCTTCTACACTTAAGGTAGGGATAAACTACTCATCTCTATGAGCTTTAACATAAATGTTTGGCACTTTGTATAAATGGTTAGATTTGGGGAGTTTTGGGTGAAGTAGACTTTGGGTATTAATTTGTGAAATGGGGGGTTTTGTTCTTTTTAAACTCCATATGTGTATGTGGGTCTTAAAAATGGGATTATTGATGTATAATGGTGAAAATGGTGAGATTTGAACCTTAGGGTCAATGTTTGAGAAAAAGGGGAAATGTCCTAATTGGATTTAAATGGGTCACTTGTGTAATTAATGAAATTAATGACGGAAATATGAAATTGAGTTGAGAATATTGAAATTGGGCAATTATGAAATTGAATGGTGTAGTTAGATTTGTAAATCACTCACCGGTGAAAAATGTAATAAATTATCTGTTTGATAGATTTATTATCTGTTTAGAAATATCTGTTTTGGACTATCGGTGGAGGATAGTCTTGATTGTTGTAGACACTGCATGTTGATTAGGGAAAATTGAAACTAATCAAATGGAATATATGTCATTGAATGTGACGGTGGGATTAACACATTGAATATGTGAATTGTTGAGTCATTGTATATGACAGTTTGCTAAATACATTGTATATGTATATTGTGTGGGAGGAGATAGGGGATGTACTCCACTTGTTTGGGAGGAGAAAGGGAATGGACTCCAGTGATAATTAAGTTGGCCGGAGTGTCTTGGGTGAAAGTCCCGAAACCTTATTTATTTATGGGTGTCGGTTCCGTCAGACGTAGTTTCGTAAAATGGCAAGATTTTGGAAGTATTGAATGTTGTGGTTATTGAAGTGCTGTTATATGAGTTGTAGTCTCGTTAAAACTATTTGGATAGTATGAAATAGTGTAAGTGGATTGTTAAGGATAAATAAATGGTAACGAAGGTAAACGTTGGTTGACTATGGAATGAATATGAGATGGTTTTGAATTGTTAAACATTTATTGAATACTAATGTTTTAGTTATTTCTCATATCATGTTTAACATATCTCTACTGGGCTTTGGCTCACCCTATATGGGACATCATTTTCAGGTACAGGTGACATGCCGCCTCCAACGAGTTAGCTTGGGAGGTTATGGGTTGAAGTCTCTGTTTTGGGTTGTTTTGTTTATATTATATGTTTTATTTTCAAGCCGAGGGCTTTATTTGTAAAGGGCTTCCGATCCTATTTTTTTTGTAACCAAATGTTAACTTCGAAAGTTGTAAGCCCGTAGGGCATTTACTTTTGTTGTCAACATGTAACTTTTTGTAAGGAATACTCTGATTTATGAATGCATGTTATTCTCTTATGTCTAATGGGTAATATAAATGTATGAATTATGGTTTTATTTTGAGGGCATTGCAACTTGGTATTAGAGCATACCGGGTTTGAATACTTTGGCTACGTGGGAAGTGGTTAGTACCACAATGGGTTTGCCTCGCTTGTTAGAGACTTAAGTATGATGTTATGTGCTTATGTGATAACATGTTGATGTGTCTATGTGGGTATGGAATTTAGTTTCTAGGATGTTGGTCGGGTCCATGGGTTTCTAGAGTCCTGTTGGAAAGGCACTTGATCACTACCGTTTCTAACCGGAACTCTAGAAACACCACGGGACGGTCATTATCCGGAAATGAAATTCGTAAGTGTTTATGTGATTATATGCTTATGTGGAGTGAATTATTGTTGTCCATTGTATTAGGGCGCGAGTGAGATAGTTGCGGCACATTTGTGAATGTGCTAATGTTTTCGTTACGTTCATTAGGATGTCAAGACGAGGACGTGGTGGTAGGCGTGGTAGGCCCAGGAGGCAGGAGATGCCTATACCAGATGATATTCCGACGCAGGAGGAGGGTGTTGGTCAAGCCAACATACCGAGCCAGTGGGTTAGCAGGCCATGGATGCCTTAGCCCACAAGATGGCAGGAGCATTGAGGGAGTCTATGGGCATTCTCAGAGTTGAGAATCAAGCCCAGGCCCATGTAGCCGAAGCAGGGCCTTCTTTCTTGAAGAGGGAGTTCTTCCGGTCGAATCCGAATGAGTTTTTGGGTGATCCAAAGAAGCCACTGAAGGCTGATGAGTGGTTAGAGCAGATGACTAAGACGTTTGAGATGCTAGGTATCGAAGACGGAGGCTTAAAGGTGACCTTGGCGTCCTTCCAGTTGATGGGAGACGCGGGTCAGTCGTGGAAGTTTGTACGAGGACGTGTTGGAGGGACTTGGGAGGCTTTCGTTTATGCCTTTTAGGAGAAGTTTTTGTCTCCCACTGTTAGGGATAAGTTGAGGGATCAGTTCTGTCAGCTCAAGCAACTGAATACACCAGTGGCAGAGTTTGAAGCCACTTTCACGAGTTTATCGAGGTTTGCACCAGAGTTGGTGGCGTCTAAGGAATGCCGTTGTTTCGAGTTCGAGAAGAAGTTGAGGACTAGACTCATGTTTCGAGTTGCCGGGTCCATGATTAGAGACTATGGGCGCCTTGTGGAGGCTGCAGCCCATCTTGAGACTATTATGCACGCTGAGGAGGAGCGCATGAGGGGCTCCAAGAGGAGTCAGGATGGCCAGGGGGACAGTAAGAGGCGGAGGGGTTCTAACCCTCAACAATCCCAAGGTGCACATTCTAGATCTACCTTTCCAGTGCCGAGTTTAGGTTCTGGGAGAGGCAGTCAGGGAGACATCACTTGTTTTAAATGTGGTCAGTTGGGCCACAAGTCTCCAGTTTGCCCGCAGAGGGGAGGAGGGCAGCGAGCAACATCATCTTCGGTCCGTTCTTAGGGCCAGAGTCAGGGCAGAGGCCAGCCGTTCTCTTGTTATTAGTGTGGGTAGGCGGGGCACCTGAAGAGGTTTTTCCCCCAGTTAGGTGGCACACCTGGTGCGTCTGGTTCGAGGAAAACACAGAGTCACCAGCTAGCGCAGTCAGTTCAGGCCTCGAGGGCCAATCAGGAAGCCTCTTCGGCTCAGTCTGTGCAGCAATCTTTTGCTCCGAGAGGAGAGCAGGTAGATCAGAGACCTTCGGGGTGAGTGTATGCTGTTACCGCGCCGGATCTTGTACCGGCTCCATCTGTTGTAAGAGGTACCTTTTTGTTTTGCAACTCGATTGCCAATGTGTTGACTGATACGGGTGCATCTCATTCCTTTATATCTGCTGCATTTGCATCTATTTTGGGGTTGGAGTTGGCACAGTTAGCATCTCCTATTTGTGTTGTATCACCTGTTAGGGTTGAGTTGATTTTGAAACAGGGATGTTGGGGCTGTGATATAGAGGTCGTTGACCGTAGACTTCCATTTTGTTTTGTATTGATGGATATGTCGGGTTTTGATGTGATTTTGGGTATGGACTGATTATCGTCATACCAGGCTGTTATTGATTGCTACCTCCAGAGAGTTACTGTATGTACCTTGAGCGGGGATTGTTTTCATTTCTTGGGTGATCGAATGGGTAGAGTTTTGCCACCAGTGTATGATCCGCAAGGGCGGAGTGAGCTTAGTTGTCTTCTCGCTAGCTGTATGAGTAGTAAGTGTAATGAGACTCAGACTGAGTTGCCGAGAGTGGTTTGTGAGTACTCGGATGTCTTTCTTGAGGATCTTGTTAGTTTTCCACCTCATCGAGAGATTGAGCTCTCTATCGACTTGGTGCCTGGCACGGCACCGATTTCCATGGCACCGTATCGTCTCGCCCCGGCTGAGTTGAGTGAGTTGAAGATTCAACTCCAGGAGTTGCTAGATAAGGGTTTTATTTCCCTAGTACTTCGCCTTGGGGAGCACCGGTCCTTTTTGCTAAGAAAAAAGATGGGGCCTTGAGACTTTGTATTGACTACTGAAAGTTGAACCGGGTCACGGTTAAGAACAAGTACCCTATGCCTCGTATCGATGATCTGTTCGATCAGTTGAAAGGATCCCGCTGTTTCTCTAAGATAGACTCGAGATCGAGGTACCATCAGTTGAGAGTCAGGGAGGAAGATATCCCGAAGATGGCATTCCGTACGCGGTATGGCCATTATGAGTTTCTGGTGATGCCTTTTGGGCTTACCAATGCACCGACTGTGTTTATGGACTTGATGAATCGGATCTTTCAGGAGTTCTTAGATTGTTCTGTAGTCGTCTTCGTGGACGACATTCTGATATATTCACCTTCTGAGGAGGAGCATGAGGAACATTTGCGAGTGGTGCTTGAGTTGCTAAGAGCCCATAAGCTATATGCTAAATTTGGGAAGTGTGAGTTCTGGCTAAGAGAGGTTGAGTTCTTAGGCCATGTGGTTTCTGGGGAAGGGGTGACTGTAGATTCATCGAAGATTGAGGCAGTGCAAGATTGGGCACAGCCTAAGAGTGTCTTTGAGATCCGCAGTTTTCTGGGATTAGCCGGTTATTACCGTCGGTTTGTAAAGGATTTCTCTATCCTAGCTTCGCCTTTGACTAGATTGACGTGGAAAGGGGTTAAGTTTGTGTGGAGTGAGACTTGTGAAAAGTCATTCCAAGAGTTGAAAGTTAGACTTACCACCACTCCAATCTTGATTATTCCGGAGAGGGGTTTGGGTTATGCAGTGTATTGTGATGCCTCACGAGAGGGTTTGGTTGTGTATTGATGCAAGCGGGGAAAGTGATAGCCTATGGCTCATGTCAATTGAAAACACACGAGAGAAACTATCATACTCATGACTTGGAGTTAGCAACTGTAATATTTGCCTTGAAGATTTGGAGGCACTACCTGTATGGTGAGAGATTCGAGGTGTTCTTGGATCATAAGAGTTTGAAGTATCTGTTTACATAGACAGACTTGAATTTGAGGCAGAGGAGGTGGATGGAGTTTATAGAGGATTACGATTTCGAGTTGCACTATCATCTGGGGAAGGCCAATGCTGTTGTCGACGCCCTTAGTAGGAAGTCCATTAGTGATATAGCCATCCGGGAATGGGAGATGTTGGGTGCTCTTGGTGAGTTCGACTTGCTTCTGGGTGAGTCTGTTGAATTTGCAGCCTTGTTCTCTATAGTGGCATAACCTACACTTGTGAATCGAGTGTTGGAGGCACAGAAGGGTGACTTTGAGGTAGAATCCCTCTGGTAGAAGATCTCCAGTGGGAAGGTTAAGAAGGGTTTGACTGTGTATGCTGACCTGAGTGTGAAGTACCGAGACCGCTTGTTTGTGTCGGAGTCTTGCCGAGAGGAAGTACCCCGAAAGTTTCACCATTTGCGCCTTGCGGTGCATCCGGGAGGCACCAAGATGTATCGTGATCTGAGTCGCCAGTTTTGGTGGAGAGGTATGAAGAAGGATGTGGCAGTGTTTGTGTCGAAGTGCCTTACTTGTCAGCAAGTGAAGGCCAAGCATCAGAGGCCAACGGGTTTGTTGCAACCCTTGCCTATTGCGGAGTGGAAATGGGAGCACATCACGATGGATTTTGTCGTGGGTCTTTCGAGGACTCAATGGAGTAGTGACGCCATTTGGGTGGTGGTTGACCAGTTGACTAAGTCAGCGCACTTTATTCCTATGCGCGTAAGAGATTCGGTAGATCATCTTGTCGACTTGTATATTCGGGACATAGTGAGGTTGCACAGGGTCCCAGTGTCGATCATCTCAGATAGAGATCCGCGTTTTACTGCTAGGTTGTGGCAGAGTTTGTAGAGTCCTTGGGCACTAGATTGACTTTTAGCACGGCTTACCATCCTCAGACTGACGAGTAGTCCGAGCGTACTATTTAGATTCTTGAGGATATGCTTTGAGGTTGTGTCCTTGACTTTAGGGGGTCATGGGAGAGGCACTTCCCCTTAGTGGAGTTTGCCTACAATAATAGTTTCCAATTGAGTATTGGCATGGCACCATTTGAGGCCTTGTATGGCCGACCGTGTAGATCTCCTGTGTGTTGGGCCGAGGTGGGTGATGCACCTTTGTTGGGCCCGAAGTTGGTGTGAAAACGACGGAGAAAGTTGAACTTATCCGTAAGAGGTTAGTTACAGCCCAGAGTCGCCAAAAGAGTTATGCCGATCACCGGCGGAGGCCGTTGGTATTTGAGGCGGGTGATCATGTTTTTCTGAAAGTATCACCGAGGCGGGGTTTGATAACGTTTGGAAAGAGTGGGAAGTTGTCCCCTCGGTTTATTGGCCCTTTTGAGATCTTTGAGAGGATTGGTGAGGTTGCCTATCGTTTAGCTTTGCCGCTGCAACTGTCCAGAGTCCATGACGTGTTTCATGTTAGTATGCTTCGGAAGTACGAGCCGGATCCATCGCATGTATTGGATTGGACCGACTTACAGGTCGATGAGGATGCCGCGTATGAGGAAAGACCGGTGCGGGTCTTAGATAGACGGGACCAAGTGTTGCGAGGCAAGACGATACCCTTGGTAAAAGTATTGTGGAAACATCACGGGGTGGAGAAAGCCACTTGGGAACGTGAGTTGGAGGTCCGAGAGAAATATCCGGACTTGTTTGTTAATGTTTAGCCATGTATGGGGAATTTTGTTTTGTTGATAAACTCTAAGAACATTGTATATGTTTTGGATTATAAAAATATTGAAATTGTTGAATACATTTCAGGACTACGAGTTTAATTTAACATTATATATGTTGAATGTGTTGTAGAAATGTAAATATATCATTAACATTGAATATATTATGGAATTGTGGAGTATGTGTATTGGAACTTGTTGAAATTCAAAGGAATGCATGTTAATAATGCATATTGAGCCATATTTGTAAAGTCGTTCTCTTGAAAAGAGACGGAATGATTGGTGGAGGACAATGTTGATAAAAGTGGTGTTATAAGCATATTGAGAATTGGAAAGTTCACAATTTTGAAACCTGTATTTAATTTCGGGGATGAAATTCTTTAAGGGGGGGAGGTTATAGCGATCCCGGTTCTTCCCTTTCAGTTGTTGTGCTTTGAATTTGAGTTCCGTGGTCGTATGTTGTTGTCTGTATTTCATTTCCATCCTTTATTCTTTGTATTTGAGCTTTGGGATGTGTTGGTTAAGTTTGGAATAGGTTGGCTGTGAGTTAGAGCAGATGGTTGTTGCCCAGAATTTTGGTGTTCTGCTCGAGCGGGCCTTTTTGTAACGCCCTCAAAATAAACCCATAAACAGACATTCATGATACAAGAAAGAGATATCATATTTCATAAATCAGGGTATTTTTACAGAATGTATTATATGTTGACAACAAAAGTAGATGTCCTACGGGCTTACAACTTTCCAAGCCAACACTTGGTTACAAAAAGGAGAGTAACTCTATACAAAATAAGCCCTTGGCTTGATATACATGTAA
The DNA here is from genome assembly GCA_030407325.1 of Camellia japonica. Lineage (NCBI taxonomy): Eukaryota > Viridiplantae > Streptophyta > Magnoliopsida > Ericales > Theaceae > Camellia > Camellia japonica. Next base: position 112,332,732 of record JAPPVO010000031.1, read on the forward strand.
TACAAAAAGTAATCAAAAAGGTCTCTCAGCCACTCAGCCTCCCAAGCTACGTCCTTGGAGGTGGCATGTTACCTGCACCTGAAAATGATGTCCCATATAGGGTGAGCCAACGCCCAGTAGAGATATGCTAAACATAATATGAGCAATAACTAAAACATTAGCATTCGATAAATGTTTAACTCATATAAACCAACATATATCACATTCCAGTTTCATGACAAAATGTCCATGTTCATTTTACTTTCCTTTACTTAACCAATTTTCAATTCATACACATGGCTCAAAACCTAGCCAAACAACTTAATGAGATTATAACTCATATCCAAAACACTTCTGTAATTCACGATAGATACACATATTTGCTGTATCGATAACACATTAAGACACTCCCATACTCCACAAATGATACACAGATTTGCTGTGTCAATATCACATTAAAACACTTCCATACTTCATAAATGATACACAGATTTGTTGTATCAATGGAGTCCATCCCCTATCTCCTCCCAAATAATATCCGGTTTAGGAGTCCATCCCCTATCTCCTTCTAAACCGTGGAGTACATCTCCTATCTCCTCCCACACAACACAATGTATATAAACACATATCATATACATGATCAATCAATACATAAATTGGATGTATTATTCCAGCCGTCACATTCAATGACTTATTCAATCAATTAGTTTTAATTCACCTAATCATCATGCAATGTCTACAAGAATAAAGACTATCCTCCACCGATAGCCGAAAGTAATTATTTCTAAACAAATAATAAATGCGTCAAACAGATAAATTATCAACAATTTCCAAGGTGAGTGATTAATAATTCCAACTCCACCATTCTATCTCATAATGAACCAATTTCATCATTTCCAACTCAATTTCATATTTCCATGACTTTCCTAATTAATTATACAAATTAATTTATAACAACAAATTAGGGCTTTTCTCCCCCTTTTCTCAACATTGACCCAAAGGCTCAAATATTACCATTAAACATCAATAACCCAAATACACATGTATTGGCCAAGAGAACAAAACCCCTCTTTCACATTTGAAACCCTAACACCCAAAACTCCCAAGTTTCAACATTTACTCAAAATAACTACAAGTTTATGTCAAAGACCATAAATATGAGTAGTTATCCCTACCTCAAAAGATGAGACCAAATGGAGGTGATGAAGAATTTCCAAAGTGCTCCAAACTTCAAGATTTTCGGATCAAAATGAGGAGCAAGCCAAACCCCACACTTTTTACAAAGGGACAAGGGTGGAAGATCACTCAAACTAGATCAAACCTTAGAGAGAAGTTGTATTCTAGAGAGAGAGGCTCTCAAAATAGGGTTTTGAAAAGTAAGAGAGAGAGAGAGTGTGTAAAAAGTGATTTAAAATAACACAGTCCAGGTCTGATATACGTATGACCCGCTCGAGCGGAGAATAGGACGCTCGAGCGTCAAACACAAAAACTTAACCCGCTCGAGCATAAAAATACCCGCTTGAGCGCCAAGGCACAAAACAAGACACCACCCGCTCGAGTGTAGATTACACTCTTCCAGTACTTTTACAGACAACGAACACCCGCTCGAGCGTAAAATCCACTCAAGCGTGAAAAACACATTTGCAGTATTTTGCAGACGAACAAACTACTGAAGGTATGCAAACTCCGCTTGAGCGCAAGAAGACCCGCTCGAGCGGATCACCAAAAATCTGGGTAACAAGAGTTGGGACAAAAACTCAACCAACCTGTTCGAAACACGCCCAAGACAATTCTAAACTCAAGTACAAAGAGTTAGAAGACGTAAATGAAATACAGACAACAACAACTATCAACGGAACCGAGTCCGGAATACAGTAAACATGAGAGGGAAAACCGGGATCGCTTTACTTTTTGCGCTCGAGCGGAGTTTGCATTCATTCAGCATTTTGTGCATCTGCAAAATATACTGCAGAAGTGTTTTTCACACTCGAATGGATATCTTTACGCTCAAACGGCCCTCTTCGCGCTCGAGCGGGTGTCTGAAGTCTGTAAAAATACTGGAGGAGTGTATTCTACGCTCGAGCGGGCCTCTTTGCGCTCGAGCGAGTAGTGCCTTGCTGTTGTGTCTTGGTGCTCGAGCGGGCTTTATTGCGCTTGAGCGGGTTTAATTTTTGTATCTTACGCTCGAGCATAAAACTCTCCGCTCGAGCGAACTGTACATATTTCAGATCACGACTGTGATATTTTAAATCACTTTTTCAGCTCTCTCTCTCTCTAAAACATTCCAAAACCCTAAGTTGAGAGATTCTCTCTCTAGAATGCTCTCTCTCTCTCTACATTTTAGGTTAGATCAAGTGATCTCTTCACCCTCCCTCCTTCATTAAAAAGTTGAAGCTCCTCAAGGTCTCCATTTTCATCCGAGTGGAAGTTGATTTCGGCGTCTTTGGAGTTCTTCCCTTGTTTGGCTCGTCTTCTACACTTAAGGTAGGGATAAACTGCTCATCTCTATGAGCTTTAACATAAATGTTTGGCACTTTGTATAAATGGTTAGATTTGGGGAGTTTTGCGTAAAGTAGACTTTGGGTATTAATTTGTGAAAGAGGGGTTTTGTTCTTTTTAAGCTCCATATGTGTATGTGGGTCTTAAAAATGGGATTATTGATGTATAATGGTGAAAATGGTGAGATTTGAACCTTAGGGTCAATGTTTGAGAAAAAAGGAAAATGCCCTAATTGGATTTAAATGGGTCACTTGTGTAATTAATGAAATTAATGACGGAAATATGAAATTGAGTTGAGAATATTGAAATTGGGCAATTATGAAATTGAATGGTGTAGTTGGATTTGTAAATTACTCACTGGTGGAAAATGTAATAAATTATCTGTTTGATAGATTTATTATCTGTTTAGAAATATCTGTTTTGGACTATCGGTGGAGGATAGTCTTGATTGTTGTAGACAGTGCATGTTGATTATGGAAAATTGAAACTAATCAAATGGAATATATGTCATTGAATGTGATGGTGGGATTAACACATTAAATATGTGAATTGTTGAGTCATTGTATATGACAGTTTGCTAAATACATTGTATATGTATATTGTGTGGGAGGATATAGGGGATGTACTCCACTTGTTTGGGAGGAGAAAGGGGATGGACTCTAGTGATAATTAAGTTGGCCGGAGTGTCCTGGGTGAAAGTCCCGAAACCTTATTTATTTATGGGTGCCGGTTCCGTCGGACGTAGTTCCATAAAATGGCAAGATTTTGGAAGTGTAACGCCCTCAAAAAAATACATAAAACCCAACAATCTCAACATGCATTGATATAACAGAATAAAACATTCTTCCATTCATCAGAGTATTCTTACAAAAGATATTACATGTTGACAACAAAAGTAAATACCCTACGGGCTTACAACTTTCCAAGTCAACACTTGGATACAAAAAATGAGCACTAACTCAATTACATATTAAGCCCTTGGCTTTAATTTACATGTAATATCAAAATAACCAAAACAACAAAAGGAGCCTTCAACTCTCGGAACCTCCCAAGCTAAGTCCTTAGAGGTGGCATATCACCTGGACCTGAAAATGATGTCCCATATAGGGTGAGCCAAAGCCCAGTAGAGATATACTAAACCAAATATAAGCAATGACTAAAACAATAGCATTTGATAGATGGTTAACACTTATAAACCAGTTATATCACAATATAGTTACATGACAACTATGTCCATGTTACATTCCACTTTCCGTTACTTAACCAACTATCCATTTATACAAACATGGCTCAGAACCTGGCCAAACAATATAATGAGATGGCATCTCATATTAAAATTACTTCCAATATCAACAATTCAAATGAGATAACTCAAAATGAAGCACTTCCATAATTCAATAAGTACACATATTTGCTGTACTAATGGAGTTCATCCCCTATCTCCTCCCAAACAGGTTTGAGAGTCCATCTCCTATCTTCCCTCAAACCATGGAGCACATCCCCTATCTCCTCCCAAACAATATGCATATATAATGTATTTAACACTTGTCATATACAATAATCAATCAATACACATATTTGCTGTATTAATTCAACCGTCATATTCAGTGACATATTCAAATGTGATTAGTTTCAGTTTTCCCTAATCGACATACGACGTCTACAACAATCAAGACTATCCTCCACCGATAGCCCAATGCAGTTATCTCTAAACAGATAATAAATTTATCAACAGATAAAATATCAACATTTACATAGGTGAGTGATAAATTAATCCAACTACACCATTCATTTCCATAATTTCCTAATTTCATGGATTTGAACTCAATTCCATATTTTTCCAAATTAATTATACCAATTAATCTATCACAACAATTAGGGCATTACCCCCCCCCCCCCATTTATTAAAAATCAACCCTAAGGTTCAATTTCCTCAATTTGACACTAATAATGCCATTTTTCAAGTCTTACTTACACATGAAGTTTAATATATGAAAAACCCCCTTTTTGTCAAATTACAAATCAAACCCTAACTTTTCCCAAAATTACCCAACACCACCAACTACTCAAAATGACCAAAATTTAAGACCAAACTCATAAGATGGAGTAGGGTATCCCTACCTCGAAATGAAGAGCTCAAATGGAGAAGATGACCAAAACCCAAAGTGCTCCAAATCCACAAACTTTCAGATTAAAAGGAAGCCCAAGTCGCCCTCTACCATTCTTACAAAGAGATTAGGGTAGGAACTCACTAGAAGTAGATCAATCCCTAGAGAGAAGGTAAGTGTAGAGAGAGAGAGAGCCGAATTCTAGGGTTTTGAAATCAAAAGAGATGAAAAAGTGAAGTGTTCCCCGCTGCTGCCTACTGATATAACACAGGCTCGCTCGAGCGAAGGATTGGTCGCTCGAGCGACTAGACACAAAGAACCCTCGCTCGAGCGAAGAAAGTCTCGCTCTAGCCAACAATTCGAAGCTTCAGGTCTGCAACCCAGAAGCATGCTCGAGCGACAGAATGCTCGCTCGAGCGAAGAAACCCAAAGCATAGACCTTGCTCGCTCAAGCGAAGGAAAGCTCGCTCGAGCCAAGAATCAAAACTATCAAGTCAAAAAGAGACGCAGACGCAAGCTCGAGCGCAGGACTCTTCGCTCGAGCCACTAGACACAAAACTCAACTCTCGCTCGAGCGAAGAAAACCTGGCTCGAGCGAAGGATCTAAAACAAAGAGCTCGCTCGAGCGACAAAGTTCTCGCTCAAGCGAAGACACCAAAATCTGGGCAGCAACCATTTGCTCCCAATCACACCCAACCTGTAACAAATCTGCCCAACACATCCTATAACTCAAATACAAAGTATTGAAGGATGGAAACGAGATATATACAAGAACCAACATCCACGGAACCAAGTCTGGATTACACTAATCAATGGAGGGAAAACCAGGGTCGCTATAGGAAGTATTGAATGTTGTGGTTATTGAAGTGCTGTTATATGAGTTGTAGTCTCGTTAAAACTATTTGGATAGTATGAAATAGTGTAAGTGGATTGTTAAGGATAAATGAATGGTAACGGAGGTAAACGTTGGTTGACTATGGAATGAATATGAGATGGTTTTGAATTGTTAAACATTTATCGAATGCTAATGTTTTAGTTATTTCTCATATCATGTTTAGCATATCTCTACTAGGCTTTGGCTCACCCTATATGGGACATCATTTTCAAGTACAGGTGACATGCCGCCTCCCAGGAGTTAGCTTGGGAGGTTATGGATTGAAGTCTCTGTTTTGGGTTGTTTTGTTTATATTATATGTTTTATTTTCAAGCCGAGGGCTTTATTTGTAAAGAGTTGCCGACCCTATTTTTGTTGTAACCAAGTGTTGACTTGGAAAGTTGTAAGCCCGTAGGGCATTTACTTTTGTTGTCAACATGTAACTTTTTGTAAAGAATACTCTGATTTATGAATGCATGTTATTCTCTTATGTCTAACGGGTATTATGAATGTTTGAATTATGGTTTTATTTTGAGGGTGTTACAAGAATTATCTCTCAAAGATAAATATAAAAATGAAGGTGCGGAGGCAAGTGCGGCCCCTCTCCCACACGTGCGGCCCTTGCTTTCCCCAGTCCAGAATTTTCTCAACTCAATTCTAGGCACTTCGAACCTGACCTCGCACTCTTTGGAACAAGTGAAATTTGACACCGAATAAACGAGAACAAGAATTTTGTTTGAGAACCAAAACTCCCGGACACTACAACCCAATGAAAACATAATAAGGACGGAGCGAATAAATACACCCGGTCATCACAATTTATATAAGCAAAAGAAAATTTTTAATGAGAAGTCCTATAATCAATATTAATTTTCTTTTTATTTTCTTAATTTTAAACAATTAAGAAAATCTCTATTGGTTAGTTTACATTTAACTTTTCTTTACAATCCCACATAGACGTTTTGATTTTAAAAATAATTTTATATAAGATTTTGAAACTCTCATAATATTTAATTTTAAAATAATTACAATCTTACATCGAGAAAAGAAATAAAAGTGAGTTGTTTTACTTATATAAAGTGAATCTTAAACTTTCATTTAATATTATAGTATTGTGCATGTTTCAGATCAAGATGATTTAAATTTTAAAATAAAATTTAAAGGTTTTAATTAATTAATTTTGTTGTAAATTGGTTGGTCTTTTGACTTAGCTGATTAGGTTGAATCGTTTTCGGTTTGACTGATTCACTAGTTTAATCACGGTTTTAGCTGTTTTATCAAAATATATTGCTTAGATTTGTTTGATTTGAAATAAACTAAGATTGGGCTTATTAAAAATTGAACGATTGAGATTGTTTGATTAGAAATGAACTTCCCATTCAAACAACTGTTAACTTTTATTTTACAATCCCACATCAGGAAAAGAAGGAAAAAATGAGTTGTTTCACTATATAAACCTTATGTTCCTAGTTAATATTATAGTGTTGTGTATATTTCAGTTCAAGACAGTTTAAATTTTAAAATTAAAATAAAATTTAAAATTAATTAATGTTTGTATAAGTTTGTTGGTCCTTTGACCTAGTCGATAGGGTGAACCGTTTTTGATTTGACTGATTTGCTGGTTTAACTACGATTTTAGAGTTTTATCAAAATATATTAGTTAAATTTGTTTGATTCAAAATAAATTAAAGATTGACCTAATTAAAGATTAAACGGCTAAGATTGCTTGATTCTAAATAAACTTCATGGCCAAACAATTGTTAACTTTTAAACAATTAAGGAAATCTTCATTGGCTAGCTCTCATTTAATTTTTATTTTATAATCCCACATCGAGAAAAAAGAAAAAAGTGAATTGATTCACTTACATAAAGTGAATCTTATACTCCCATTTATATAAGTAAAATGAGATTTTTATTGAGAAGTCTTATGATCAATATCTCATACTAATTTTTTTGATTTTATTAATTTTAAACAATTAAGAAAATCCCGATTTGCTAGCTTTCATTTAACTTTTATTTTACATAATATAAAAAAATTAAATATAATTATTATTTTTTATTAAAAAATATATTATTTTATCCCCTACATACCACTAGTGATATGCTAATTTGTTATTGTTACAATTTGATAGGAGTACAAAAGAGTTTTAAAACGGTTTATTAAGTCAAGTATATTATTAAAATTTAAGAAGACTCTTTATTTTACTTTTATCAGGATGGATTTACAAATAATTTTACTTTTAATATGATGGATTTACAAATAGTATTTTTATTTAGCATTTTTTAATTAAGTGGTGTAAAGTAATATTAAGTAATACTATAATAAAATATAAGGCAGCGTTTGGAAACGTTAATGTTTTTGGTTTATGTTTACAAAAATTTTATAAACTGGATTTTTGTTTATGTTTAGAAAAATATAAACTACAGGCGCGTTTGGTTTGAATAAAATGTTTGAAAAAATTTTAAAACGTAAACTAAAAAATATGTTTGTTCAGACCTAAAATATTTATATTTATTTTTTATTATTTATGACAATGGGATCATGCACATTGTAATTGAAAAAAAAAATTTAAAGAAAAAAATTAATTAAAAAAATTAATTATTAGTTAAATTTTTAAATTTCTGTTTAAAAACCAATGTAAACTCATTTTTCGAGTTTACGTTTTTTTCTCAAATTTACAAACTGAGACAACCATTTATAAACCAAAAAAATTATCAAACAAGTTTTTATGACAATTTTTTTAAATTTTGTAAATATAACTGAAAACTGAAAACAAAATGGAATTTATCCAGTATTTAAATTACATATCTGTTCACCTTTCCAAACTGTGCGAACTGATATGGGTCATGTAGGTTAATGGATTAAGTAATTTTTGGGATACTATAAAATAAAATAAAAAAATTTATTAAGAAATATTCTTTTAAGTATTTGTATTTTAATTAGTTCATAATATATTATTGTATTTTAATAAGTTTTATTATTCAGGCATTTGATTTATTAAATTTTAATTATCATATTTAAGGTATTTTATAGATAATTTTATTTTTACAAATATTTTTTGAACCCTTAGTAATTTTGTGATGTAACCATTCATATTTGATAGTGTGAATGTTCACATCACAAAACATTCATACTATATTCACATTATCAATATGAATATTAAAGCGCGTTTCACCCAATTATTATTAAAGATATTTTGGTAACTATATCACCCATAGAACTTATTGGAACATAAAAAAATAATTTGAATTAAGTGAAGCATAAATAGGTGAATAAATATCCCTTATGTATGAAAAAGATTAGTAATAGAGGTACCTACGTGTAGGTCTTAATAAATGGACTTATTATCTAATAGATTATGTGATAATTAATGGTATTTTTATCAAACACTATTAAAAAAAAGGGGAACTTACGTGTAGATCCTAATAAGTGGACTTATTGTCTAATAGGTCTTATGGGAAAAATTTGTTATAAAAAAATGTCACTAATTGTAAATTTTAGTGACAATTTATAAAAATCATGACCAAAAAAAGTCTCTAATTGTCAATTTTTAGTGACGTATGTAAAAAATTGTCACAAAAAATTATTTTTGGCGACAATTTTACCAAGACTTATTTTCAATAAGACTTGATGAGAATTAAGTCAAACTATTAAGACCTATTGGTAGTTTACCCTAAAAAAATCACTAATTGTTAATTTTTAACAATAATTTGAATTTTTTGTCACAAAAACTATCACTAATTATAAAATTCGCGACAGTTTTAAAAAAATTAGCACAAAAAAATGTCACTAATTTTCAACTTTAACAATAATTCTAAAAATTCGTCACAAAAAAAGTTGCTAATTATACGTTTTAGCAACAATTTATAAAAAATCGTAATAAAAAAATTTATTATTATAAATTTTTAATGATATATATAAAAAATCGTCATAAAAAATATTTTTAATAATAATTTTACTGTGACTAACTATAGGATCTTTGAATTCACCCAAAAAAAAAAAAAAAAACTATAGGATCTTTGGTTAAACAACAACATTATATTTTATTTTACTAACAAAAAGAACTCTGTTTGTTAAACAAGAGGCTCTTTTTGTTAGTAAAATACCTAGTTTTATTTTATTTTACGCTGCAGTCCGGATCTTTGGTTAAACAAGAACATTATATTTTATTTTATTTTACTACCGCGGCAGACGATCCGGACTCCTTTCAAAAACCTAGATCCCCTCTTCCTCCTACATAATAATAACAAATTTGATCTTCACATCAAAAACCAAAAAACAAAAACCAGAGAGAGAGAGATGGGGATTTTGATTAAGCTAATAGATGCAGTTCTGTTATTGTTCTTCTTGGTGGTGATTTTATCAGCTCCAGCTTTCGATGCACAAGTGTGCTTTCCTTCTGAGTTCTTCCCAACCTTCCTCGTTGACCTCAATCTCTGGTTCACAAGCGAGTACGGTGATTACTTGCTCATTGAAAAGCCTTCTTTCTTTGTTGGGCTTATGTGGCTTGAGCTTCTCTTCCAGTGGCCACTTGCCATTGCAAATCTTTATGCTATTCTTGTGGGAGGGAAGCCCTGGTTCAATTCTACTTGTCTAGTCTATGGAGTCTCTGTTTTTACTGGAATGGTATTTTTCTTTTTTTTCCTTTTTCTTTTCATTTCTTTGTTTGGTTCTCGGGAAAATTTTGTATAATTTATTTGATTGCAATTCAAGACGTGGATTTCACCCTCTCATTTTAGTCGTATTGTTTTGACATAGTATGAAGAGTAGCATTTGACTCCCCCCCCCCCCCCCCCAAAAAAAAAAAAAAAAAAAAAAAAATCACAAATTTCACAAAATAGAATTGGTAAAGAAGATGTTATGTTTGGATTTTACAAAAAAATGATGTGTAGATTTTTTCACTTTATGATCTTATTTTTTTCTTTATAAATTATGATCCAAACATTGGACCAACCAAGTACACAAGACACAGGATTTAAATTGACCTGGTCTGGTGATTGTTAGGTCCAAATTTGTCCCTATTTTATTGGTTCAGGGCTTAAATACATCAATTTGGTGGTATTCTAGAATGAAATACAATATATAATTTTAAATCTTATACTATTACTATGCTAAAAAATAAGGATAGTCCAATAAATCTAAATTCACAATCTAATCTATACTATTATTAAGTGAAGGTCTAAATTGGTTTAGTGAAACCTTATTCTCCTCGTGCCACGTGACAACTTTATATCTGTTAAAATAAAAAAATTATTATACACAGTGTAAGTAAATTTTAAACCCAAGACCGTGAATTTTATTAAGAATATATTTATTATTTAAGCAACAAACATATTATGATATTAAATTCTTTATTATTTGTTTTTATTAATAGTTATCTGAATTGCACACACTAGTCTAAATTAAAGGGGCATTATAGATTATGTAAGTTGAATAAAATAATTTTGCTTCTAAAAATGCCAGAAGAGTAATATTTTACTGGTATGTTCTTGTTGTTGGTTTAGCTTTTATTTGATATTATAACTTGAGATTTTATTTAATGTTTTTTAGTTTTTGTAATGATTTCTTTATGTCTTGATCATGAAAGTAAATTTAGTATATAATTTTAGTGATTATATATGTAAGTGGAATATAGTCTAGACTTTTAAGCAGAAACCACTCTTTCTCTAGCTGTTTCAATTATGAAGATGTCCAAATGCATTTATCTCTGTTAAATTCCAATGACTTGCATGTAATAATTGGCGAAGTCACATTTATGGCTAGCCATTTCTTTGAATTTTAAGCTCAAATGTATATACTAAATGATTTATATTATTTTACTGTGGCTTTGAACAAGGAAGAAAGATATCATAATCTTGCATTTCAGCAGGTCTAAGCTCCTACCAATGAGTGCATTGTGGTTGTGGTTTTGCATAAATTTAAAAAATGGATAAGCCACTAATGCAGCTCAGTTTCTGGTGATTAAGGATTACTGATTATGATCCTGTTCTGATGCCCGATGTATTCGGTTAGAATCAAATCTTGCTTAAGGTTCATTTTTTTTTTTATACAAATTATAGGACATGGATGAATGTAATAATGATTAATAAAGTAGATTTAGCAAACATTAGAGTCCGAAATTGGTGTTTGAATCTCTTCTTGATTTTATTCATGCTTCAGGTTGCTGTATTAGCGGAGCTGATATTGTCTTCAAGAATCATGAATGTATTGATGATGATGTACTTATCTTTCCTGGGTTTTGCAATCTTAGCTATTCTGCACGGCTTGTTACCATGTGTAGACACCCCATTTTTGACCGGCCTCAAGACTTGGACGTCACCGCTTGAACACTCGGTGATTATCCATGATTGTGTTCGTCTTGAGTTCCCGGAAGCCTTGGCTGCGCGCCTTGCCTCAGGACCTCTTGACTCGGCTGTTTGTGTTTGGTCTTGCACCAAACACTTGTGTTGTTGCCTTGAAGGGTAGGGAGTGGCTTATTGGCCATCCCTACATCCCACCGGCCCCTCCCTTGCATCACCGGCCGTTTATGGGTGCCACCGGCCATGGTTTCTTAACACCAATGGCCGGTCGGCACTATATTTGGCCGACCAGCACTTTATTTTGCCGGTGATCGTTTTTGCTGGCCGGTTTGACTCCTTTGCACCTTTGAGGCATGGCGCATGCCAGCTGTGCCAGCTAGAATGCATCATCACCACTCCCCGTGCAGCTTGTGGCTGGTTTGAGCCTTTGAACCCCCTAACCTTCTAGAAGGTTGACCCTTTTTGGCCAAGCTTCTTGGGGAAGCTTGGCCAGCTGTCCTAGCTTCCCCAGGAAGCCAGGACCCCTTTGCACCCTTTGCCCCTTTTATATGGCTTCTTGGAGAAGCCTAGACCCATTTTTTTTTTGCCTATTTAAGCATCCCACCTCCTCCATTGTCAAGGGTTAGCCATTTTGAACAAAAAACCAGAGCTTTTGTATCTATATATCTGTCATATACTCCCTCTCTCTATATTTTCCCTCTTTCTCCTCTTGTGTGTGTGTTTCTAGGCCTAAAAGTGCATTTTGACCTCACTTTTGCACTAATACACACACCATTACACCTTGCTCCGAGATTGAGAGGCTTTGAGGGTTGATTCTTGAGCTTTTGGACTGGTTTTGATCAGAAGAGGAGGGCTGCATTGGCTGTTCTTGAGGTGTTCTTCAAGGGTGAGACTTTTGCTTTAGTTTCCCCATTTTTGCAACAACTTTTTACCTATCTTGCTTGCTGATTTAGCTTTGTGAATAACATAAAAAAGTCTTATATTTTCTTGCTTAAGAACTTTCATTAAGGGTGTTTTGTGGTTTGGGGTCAAGCTCCCCTTCTTAGGCTTCTTTTGGCCTCCTTTTGGTGCCTTTTCATTAAGCTTTGTTTGCTTTGTTGTATTGGCCTTCTCACCACTGAAATCCAGTGGATTTTCAGTGGTGAAGAAGATGGTTTGAAGTCTTGCATAGGGGAGGGACACCCCTTTTCCCTTTGTGTTTCATTTTTGCATATTCTTGGCTTACAAGGTAGCATGCATGTCTAGTCTTGTATGGCTTCATTTCAGGGCTTATTTGGATGTTTTGGAGCATACTTTACCTCTGTCTCATGTGGGTTTGTTGGCCTCTTTCATGCATGTTATACTTGCTTTGCATTCCTCTACTTGGCCTAGAAATGCATCTTGTGCTTAGGTCATGGTTCTTGCATGGATTAGCCTAACTTCATGAAGATATTAGCATCATTTTATTATGTTTAAGGTCTGTTGGCCATTGTTTCAATCATGCTTGCCATGTTTGGTGTCATCTCTTTGTGTTTTGGCTTATAAGCCTTGAGTATATTGGCCTCTAGCATGCTTAGCCTAGACCATCCTCATGATTTGGCATCATTTAGGATCATATTTCAGTCCATAAATCATGCTTGTATGATTGCATTTATCATCCCATTCATGCCTTGAAAGGTTGTTCTTGTGTGCCTTGGAAGGCGCATTGTGTATGCCTATGTGTTTGGGTCATTTGGGATGTCATGTGTGTGAGTTTTGGAGCTCATTTTGCATGCTAAAATTCTGTTTTTGGTTGTATAGTTCATGCCATGCTTGTTTAGGTTAGTGGTGGTGGAATACCCTTTGTTGTGCCTTAGCTTTGGGCCCCTTTCGACTTGCATGTTTGTAGTGCATTTTGTTCATCACTCGAGGCACTTTTGGCCACTGTTTTGGGGTGGATTGAGGTCTGCCCCTTTATGGTTTAAGCCCACTATTGCATGCTTGTCTCATGTTCCTTGCATGATTGCTTTACTAGGTGTTGTGGCATGATGATCCTATTGCTTAGATTATCCTTGTTTGCATTACATTTGCATCTTGTATGTCTAGCATTGCATACTTGCCTCTTAGCCTTAGGATGCATTGTCGAGCCATGTTTGCATAACATGCATTGCATTACTTGGTTTGGGGCGTCAAACCAAGTGTGAGGGTTAAGAAGTGTTCATACTATAAGTGATGTAACACGTCTTAACTCTCGGTCACCGAGGCCCTTGACTTCGACATGATAGGGTCTTGGTCCTCATTTGTTTGTCGTATGCATTTTCACATTGAATTGCAACCTTAGCTCCTTAGGCTATCATGCATCAAATGCACAATTGATAGCCCAAGGGCCAAGGGCCATACTCCCTTGAGTCCAATACATGATTGGGAGAGTAGCCATGCTTACACGTGCTTGAAATTCTATGCCATGCACTACATGTCCTCTGTTGCTGTCAAAACTGTTTTCTGCAGGAAGTTTCTGCCGATCGGCAGCATTAAGTGCCGACCGGCCATTGGTGAATGGCCGATAAATTCATCAGCAGCCGATGGAAATTCTCTATGGCCGGTGGGCGTTTCCTCCAGCCGATGGTATTATACAGTGTGCAAGGAACATGTCCCAAGACTTTGGCAGTCTTTGGAGAGGCAGGGCAGTGTAAAACAGAGGCAGCAGTAGCATGGCACGGGTCTTCCGGGCAAGACAGACTGAAGCATGCATCATTCACGCATTCCGAGGCGGGGGCTGCGGCCATCTTCTCTTTGCATTTAATTTAATTAGATTAGGAGTTTTGTAATAATTAATTCGGTATTATTCATTCGGCCTGTATATTCTTTTGGTCCCTCCGAGCGAGGGCGTATTGTGTGTAATAAGTGTGTGTGAGTGTGTGTATGTCTTCCAACCCCACGTCTTTCTTCCCTTTTATTTACCTGCTTATGATGGTAGACTAGGGCATGTTTAAATTAGCATGACAGTATGATTGCATGCGTGCATCCATGCATTTGTCTTACATGCACTGGGCTCGGTACATCATGCTAACTGCATTCGTATTCCAATTCCAAATTGAATACTTGCTAGTTGCAGCATTTCACATGCCATCTCTAGGATAGCCGAGCCTATCATAGTTGCATCCTGTATGTGTTGCATTAGTCAATTTGACATGAACTAGGACCATGCATGTTTGCTAACTAGTTCATTGTTTTGGCACGGAGTACGATGTAAGTATTTTCATGCTTTAGCATACCGCATGCGTGTGGACGTTGACATAACAGTATGCTTACCATGTGGCTAGTTGCTTATGTGTTATAAACTGCTTGAATGCCTGTGGGTGAAGGTTGGATTGTTTGAGTTGGAACAACTCATTGAAATCCGTGTTTTAGCCTACTTGCGAGTAGCAAAATCCAACACATTTTTTAAAAAACAAACGGATATGCAATGTTTATTTCCAAATTAGGCGATTTAGTCTATACTTTTGTGTTGTGCGCATCACATAGTAATTCTAGGCTAATAACTGGAATAAGAACACATAATGTTTTCAAAATCAGATATCACGGTTAGTAGAGGCCGGTCTTCGGACCGGGCGAGAGGGGGTGCTCATAGCTGACCTTCCCCAATCGTACCCAAGCTCCCGAGCCGAGGCAACTTTGGTGATGACGGACACGTGGCCTTTGGCACCGAGTCAGGGTTTCCTAAATTTCCCCATTAAAAAATATTTAGGTGGCGACTCTGTATCTGGCAAATCAGTCCATGTTTGGCACTTTTTTCCAAAAATCTGTTTCTCAAAACGATTTGCCGGATTTGGACTCTTTGGTTCAAGATTAAGAACCGTGACAATCGAGTCCGAGCTGTAGTAAGCCCAATATGAACGGAACGGGAGTCATCCTCCCGGGGCGTTCGGGGACGTGTACACCATGCTCTAGCCAGACTAAAATGAACGCCGGAGTCCTTGCATTGGGTAGGAAAAAGAGGGCTTGAGATGCAACATGCAACCAAGATTTGGTACAATTGCCTTGCATTTGCAGAACTGCTCATGCCAGTTTCGATGTATGTCATGCAATGTTAGCTTGAAATTCTTAATAATTTTGTGATGAATGAGCTTTACTTGTTCTATGTTGTTTTGCAAATACCAAAATTTTGGAAGTTGATTTTTTGAGGGGTGTTAGAAGTTTGTAGTATCATTTCTTCAGTGGCATATCACAAAGTGGTCTCACTTGATATAAAATATTTCATAAATGATTTGTAAAGCTGTTTTGGATATATAGGTTGAAGTAAAGTGACTTATATATTGTTTAATATATTATATAAATATATAATAATATAATAAAATATTAAATATACTATTTTCAGGCTGAGAAGGGCTACACATTTGAATACATTTGGCCCATTTATTAAATGGGCCTAAAATATTGGTTCACCCTAGCCTTACGGGGCCAAACTAGCCTTTTCAAGTCCTAAAAAAATAGAGTTGGATTGGGCGGGTTGGGCAATCCAATAGGTCAATGCCCACTCTTATCTATGATAGTGTCTTTTTTTTTTTTTTTCCAAACTATTTTAGAGTCAACCTAGTTAAAAAAATATATAAGAAAAATTGTTTACAATGGCCGTCTTGTTTGACCCCTGCATATACATCACTCCCTTCCACCTGCCTAAGCCGGCACTATTCATCCCAGAAAGCACAGACTTGTGCATGATGAGCACGTCAATATCTCAACCCGAACCTGTGGTGGTGGCTATGGTAGAAGAGAGTACGCCTGAGGACTTTGTGGACTTAATTGAGGAAGCATACAACCCTTGCCGCTTTATTGCGCCAACTGATCAGGCCAAGCCGGGGATGGAATTGCCGATAGGGATTGAGGTAAATGTCGTCCGGGAGGACGGGCCGAGCCAAGGACTCGATGACTTAGCGCAGCTTGAAGAGGATATCAGTAATTTGCAGTTCTTTGATGAACAAGATCTAGGGGTTGTACACATCAACTGGTTTGATATGAACGGATCAGCGGACAACTCAGGGTGGTTTAGTGATGAGCCGAATATTGACGAGGGGTTTCAACCAGAGCGCGGACAGTTAGAAACAGGAACATCTGCAATGGCCGGAACGGTCGATGACAAGAGAGAATTGCCAGAGAGCACCGGTACAAAGAATTTTGCTCAAGAATTTGGTAGTTTGTGTACAGCTGACATAGACCAGGAGGCCGCGTTGAGGCGGTTTGAACATGAGAGAATTGAGAATGATGAGAAAGCCGGAAAAGCCAAAGGCTCTGTGGGGGTAGATTGTGTTGTGAACACAGGACCAATTACGGTAGAACCGAACAGTTGTTTGTCGGTTGCCGTGGGAATGTAGTGGGAGGATGATGATTTACGTCTGGCCCATACTGATGAAGACTAGGGACAAATCTCCCAGATGATAGGTGGTATACCGAAGAAGTCGACCACATGACTCGGAGTGGGCGGTACTTCAAACCCCACACCTGGACCAGCCAGAGGCATCAGGAAAAGACAAGGAAACAGAGAAGCAGAAGGGCAAACTGTTGGAGGAGGAAGTTGTACTGAAGCAGCTGAAAAAGATTCAAGTAGACATCTCCATCTGGGGATTGCTTATGGCCTCACGAGTGTATAGACAAGTCATCCTATCAGCAATGGACAAGGCTAAGCTTTCTATTGATACAACCCCTGAGCAGTTGGTGGGACTGGTGTTCCCGGGTGGCGCTTCACCAACTTTGACATTCACAGATAAAGAATTATCGCCTGAGGGCTCCGAGCACAACAAGCCGTTATACATCTCTGTGGAGTGTAAAGAGAAGTGGATACCAATTGTCTTAGTTGATACGGGATCTGCAATAAATGTGTGTCCGTCGCGTACGGCCTATGCTATCGGGTTGAAGCCCGCAGATTTCGTACCAATAGCCCAAGTGATTCGGGCTTATGACAATACTAGTCGGGAAGTGATGGGAACAGTGCGGATCAAAACTCAAGTTGGCCCGACCCAACAGGACATCGAATTTTATGTTCTGGATGTTCTAGCCACCTTCAACTTACTCTTTGGACGACTGTGGCTGCACCAAGTAAGAGCTGTCTCTTCCACTTTACATCGGATGTTGAAATACCCCCATGGGAAGGGGGTAGCAATTGTTTTTGGGAACTCTTCCATACATCTGCCACCGGAGGTTACTACGCCGATCTTGGAAATTGCACATGGCGAGGAGGATGTCTTCCTGTCTGGGTTCACCTTGGCCGAGGCTCGGGTAGTGCAAGATCTTATAGCTGTTGATGAGGGACTGTATGTCAGTGCGCAATCCGTTTACCTCATGAATAAGCTTCAACATATACCTAGAATGGGATTGGGAAGGAGTGGCCGGAAGGGCATCGCTGAATTAGCGGAAGTGCCACACAATCCCTATACCTTTGGTTTAGGTTATACGCCTACCAAAGGGATTGAGTGAGAAAGGGAAAGGAGATGGCTGGAAGAGCCAAAGCTAAACAAGCTGGGAAGCACTATGAGTTAGTGCATAGACCTATCCAAGGAACCCTGAATGGCCGCTTTGTCCGGGAGGGGGAAGATTTCCTATTTTGCGGCTCTCTGGAGCCATAGCTGAATTCAGAGAACGATGTTTGCCCAGCTTTGAGATCTTTTTGACTTACAGTTGCAAGGGGATGAAATTGCAGAAGAGCAGACTGACCCACCAGCTGAGGCTGAACAGTGCAAAGAGGATGAGTTCGATGGCACAGAACTTAAGATGGGAGCAGCGCTGGCTTGTCTCCTCTCGGATCCTCAGATCACGCCGGAGTGCTCAGGGGATGACTTCTCTGTTTCCATGATTTGGGATCAATCGATTGTGGGCCCTTCTTCTGGTATTCTGGACGCATCTATCGCACCCTCCCTCGTTTGGCAATACGAGGAAGGCTTTTTGTCTAGCAGTTCTGGGTCAAGTAGTGAACCAGAATCTGATTCCACAGAGTCTGTGGAGTCGGAATCAGATTCTAGTTCTTCTGAGTCAGAGTCCGGTATTCCTGGGGTTGATAACCCGGATGCTGTTGTCCTGTCGAGGTCGTCTTTTTCATTTTCTTTCGAGTCTATTATAACCGAAGGATTAGACGAGCTGGAAGTTGTGAATGAGAATGGTACTACTGCTGCTTTTGAGTACTTTTCTGTGCCTCTTGTTTATTGTATTAATCAGGACTTTTAAAACTTTGATGAAAATGACGAGGAAGGAATTTCTCCGATTTTAAAACATTTGATTAATCGAGAGGAGGAGAGGTTTGTAAAACCTTTAGTTGATGAAATCACTTCAATTAATGTTAGTACTGAGAAGGATCCGCGTCTGGTCCAGATTCGGTCCACGTTGTCTTTGGAGGAACGCGAGCGCTTAGTCGCTTTATTAAAAGATTTCAAAGATGTTTTCGCGTGGTCCTACGAAGACATGCCTGGAATTGATCCTGAGATTGAACAGTACCGGATCCCTCTTGACCTTGAGGCCTGACCCGTCAAGCAAAAGCTTTGGAGAATACGCCCAGATTGGGCTCTGAAAATCAAGGAAGAGGTCACCAAGCAGATAGATGTAGGGTTCCTGTTAGTATCTGAGTATCCTACTTGGTTGGCCAACATTGTTCTAGTGTCGAAGAAAGATGGCAGAATTCAGGTGTGCGTGGATTTCAGAGATCTGAACAAAGCTAGTCCGAAGGATGACTTTCCTCTACCGCACATCGATGAATTGGTGGACTTCACCGCGGGCCATGCGCTGCTCTCATTCATGGATGGGTTTTCCGGGTACAACCAGATCTTGATGGCACCCGAGGATAGGGAGAAGACTGCCTTCACCACCTTGTGGAGAACCTATTGCTACAGGGTGATGCCGTTTGGTTTGAAGAATGCTGGGGCTACTTATCAACGGGCTGCAACTACGATCTTGCATGATATAATCCATAAAGAGGTTGAGATGTATGTGGACGAGATGATTGTGAAGTCCAAAGAAAGAGAGGGCCACTACACTGCCTTGAAGAAATTTTTCCAATGGATCAGAGAGTATCGGTTGCGACTGAATCCTCATACTTTTGGTGTCATAGCAGGGAAAATGCTGGGGTTCTTGATTACACAAAGGGGCATTGAGGTCGATCCTTCCAAGATTAAGGCCATCTTAGAAATGCCACCACCAAGGACTGAAAAGGAGGTGCGAGGCTTTCTGGGTAAAGTGCAATTCATAAGACGATTTATTGCAAAATTAACCTTGACTTGTGAACCACTATTTGGTCTCCTAAAGAAAGGAAAGAAATTCCAATGAGATGACCAATGCCAAGTTGCTTTCGAGCAGATCAAGCAGTATCTACAGAACCCACCTGTGTTATCACCGCCAGAGCCGGGGAAGCCATTGATTTTGTATCTGTCAGTAACCGACACGACAATGGGCTGCATGCTTGCATAGGAATCTGAAGATAGAGTGGAGAAGGCCATCTATTACCTGAGCAAGAAGATGCTGGAATATGAGACCCGTTACACTCCGCTAGAAAAGGCTTGTTTAGATTTGGTATGGACTACCAGGAAGTTGAGGCACTACCTGTTATCTCACTCTGTAATACTGGTTTCGAGATTAGATCCCATCAAATATCTCTTCGAGAAACTAGCGCTTACAGGTAGGCTAGCCCGTTGGTTGCTTCTTCTCTCTAAATTTGATTTGAAGTATATGACTCGCAAGTCAGTGAAAGGGAAAGCAGTAGCGGAGTTCCTAGCCGATCACCCAGTGGAGGGAGACGAAGCCGTTGAGTATCTGTTCCCAAATGAGGCCATTTTGCACGTCGAAGAAGAGATTTGGACTATGTACTTTGACGGAGCGTCTAATCAGTACAGGTATGGGATAGGGGTGTTGCTGATAGCACCCGACAATTCCCACATACCCTTAGCCTTCAAACTCCAGTTCAAGGTATCGAACAATGAGACAGAATACGAGGCATGTATCGCTGGTTTGGAAGCTACCCTGGAACTAAGGGCAAAATGGTTGGACGTCATTGGGGACTCGAACCTAGTTATATCTCAAGCAAAAGGAGATTGGAAAGTTAAAGAATAAATAATAAAAACCTATCACCAGACCTTGGACGTCCTGATTCCTCGGTTTGAGAAGCTGATCTTCACCCATCTGTTAAGAGAGAGCAACAGGTTCGCTGACACTTTATCAACTCTATCTTCCATGATAGACATCCCTTTGGGAGTCCGGATGCGTCCAATTATTATTGAACAGAAATATGTGCCGCCCTACGAGCTGATTGCCGCAATGGATGAAGTACAACATCAGAACCCCTGGTATTATGATGTTTGGAACTTCTTGGAAAAGGAGGCTTACCCACCAGGGGCGAATGCCAAAGATAAGAGGGCGATACGGCAAATGGCTGCTCAGTTTATCATCTGCGGGGGTAAATTGTACCAACGAGGTCATCTGGGAATGCATAAGTTGTGTGTTGATGCTGAAGAGTCGAAGCGCCTAATGGAGGCCATCCATGAAGGGGAGTGTGGATCCCACATGAGCGGAGTGATGTTAGCTCGGAAGATTCTCAAGCAGGGTTACTGCTGGTCAACCATGGAGGAGGATTGTATTGGTTTTGTTCGGCAATGCCACAAGTGTTAGATCCATGCAAATTGCATGAATATCCCGCCGTCGATGCTATACAACATGACTTCTCCGTGGCCTTTTTCAGTCTGGGGAATTGATGTTATTGGGGTAGTTACTCCGAAGGGGTCGAACAGGCATGAGTATATCCTGGTAGCGATAGACTACTTTACAAAGTGGGTTGAAGCCCAATCCTACGCAGTGTTGAAAACATCACACGTAGCCAAGTTCATCAGGAACAACATCATCTGTCGCTACGGGGTCCCAAATGAGATCATCTCGGACAATGGTTCCCACTTTAAGAAGGAGGTGATCGACTTGTTCGAGAAATACAACGTGGCTTTCCATAAGTCATCCACATATCGGCCGCAAACCAACGGAGCCATTGAGGCCGCTAACAAGAACATCAAGCACATCCTACAGAAGATGGTAGAAACCTACAGGGATTGGCCAGATAAGCTGCCATTTGCTCTTTGGGGCTATAGAACATCAATTCGAACATCTACTGGAGCAACTCCGTATTCTCTGGTTTATGGGATGGAGGCTTTTATGCCGATCGAAGTTGAGGTTCCATCGCTGCGGGTTATGGCTGAGTGCTAGATAGCAGAAGTGGATTAGCAGCAGAGTAAGTTTGAGGAACTTATGTTGTTCGATGAAAGGAGGCTGAAAGCACTGTATCATGTCCAAGGTTATCAACGCAGGATTGCCAGGGCTTTCAACAAAAAGTTAAGTCCAAGAATCTGAAAGAAGGGGATCTGGTGCTCAAAGACAACCGAGCTCCATCTACGACCCTAGGGGCAAGTTCAGACCCAATTGGACTGGCCCTTACATCATCAAATCAATCTGGTCAGGTGGAGCTGTCGTTCTTATAGACTTAGATGGCCTTGAATTCTCCCAACCAATCAACATGGACAAGTTGAAGAAATACTATCCCTGAGAGGCTCGCTAGGCCGAAAAACCGAAAGGGCGACCTAGGCAAAAGTTAGAGCACAAAAAATTGGAAAAAAGAAAAACAGAGCTTGCAAGGTTGAAAACCTAGAAAGGGCGACCTTAGCAAAAGTTAGAGCGCAAAAGGAGAGTGTTAATACCCGAGTGAATCAGAACCGAACTACGTAAGGCTTGATTCCCATCTTTGGGATACGTAGGCAACTTCATTCTGAAGTCTAGCCATAAACACTTCCAAATCAACTGCGTCCATGAGATTGTTTTAGGCATCTTTGTCTTTTCTGCATCCAAGAGTTCAGTTTTGATCTCCAGTACAGTGCAGGGCTATTCAGACAAGGGGAAACTTTCCAATTATTGGATTTGGGGCAGTACAGTCCTATTCAGACAAGGGGCAACTTTCCAGTTGCTGGATTTGGGGTTGTACATCTCAGTGATAGATCTCGGGTGTGTCCAGTTGTGATCTATATCGAAAATGGTTTTGAAAAGTTTTAATAAAAATTGATTTTGTTCAAATTAATCTTTTTACGACTTAGACCATTTTTGGACCAAACGAAAAATTTTCAGTACCCACAACCTTCAATTTCATTGATTTCAATACAGAGTTCTCCAACTCTTCATACAAATTGAAGTTGCTTTTTTATTACATTCAAAGGAAAACTTGAAAGTACAGATTAAGGCAATAAACTTGGGGCATAGTTGAGTCAGGTGTTCCTGCGTCCCCTCCCAGAGCTTGTGGAAGCTTCAGATGCTAAAGTAGGCCCGGTTTGCGCCTCATCTTTAAGCCAAGCTATGCATTCGCCAGAAAGGGCGCAACTGAAATTGGGAGCGGGGGCTAGAAGCTCTCTTGTCCTCCATGCAGTAGGATATCGAGCTAGCTGTGAGCCTTTGATCGGATATGAAGTCGGGTATTCCACTCCCTCTTCTGGGCAAGTCTGGTCATGTCCGAACTGATGCCGAAATTGAAATGGAAAGTAGAAGACACAGTGTGTCAGGCCAATCAGCTAAATCCCAGGCTGGAGAGACATGCTGCAGCTCATCTCTGGCAGATCAAACCAGGGGCAATGCCAAGCAATGTCAACAGCAGATCGGTTGCATATCCATTCGCACCATCATCCCTCATTCGAGAAATCAACTAGCCATTGGCGGAAGAAATAGCCGCGCGCTGAATATGCAGGGCAAGAGTCTACTACCTTCAACCTATCCATGAGCCATATCTGGGGAGGGATGAAAAATAAGAGAGATTAAAGAATAGAGAGGTGTAGGTGGAGAGAAAAAGTGAGAAGGGTTTTGAGTGAAAAACAGAGCCTGAGGGCCGAGTGATGTGAGAAATACATGTGAGAAGGGTGGGAAACATTACCTGCAGGAGTAGTGGACTTCCTGCAAACCTGGTTGTCTCTCGGCGATGGAAAGCATCCAAGCCCATCAAAGTCTCGGCTAGTGTCAAACTAATGTAGCTCTTGCCCTCCTTTAAGCCTTGGGCAACTCCAATCAAGTGAATGCTAGACCCTCCGAAGCCAGTGGCAAGCAGGAAATGGGCCAACATACACAAGCAAAGGGCATGTTGCTGGAAACTTTGCCAAAGACGGTCGCCGTGGTCACGGGCATCAGAAAACCGATGAATCAAGCTGGGAATATCTAACTCCTCGTTGTGGACCAAAGATTGAGCATCGTGTAAAGTAAGCCCGCACATCCTTCCTAAAGCTTGGATGTGACCAAAACGGGACTGAGGTAGGATTTCCTCAACACGCTGCGATTCCATCAAAGCTTGGAATTCTTCAATTGTTAGGCACATCTCTTGCCTCCCGAAGCTAGAAAACATGAGTTATCGGATTCCAACATCTAGCCGCAGCATGAAGGAACGGAAAGCACAGCGGGGTACGACTCAGCATGAATAGTGCATTTATCTCGAAACCCCAGAAATTCAGCTTTTCTGAGCCATCTAAAGCTGCAATCCAATCGGAGAGTTTTTCGGCAAAGAATGGCTCCATTTGTGGCAAAAACAAAGCTGAAATGAAGAAACTACGAAGCTGGGGCTTTTGTAGAAGATAAGGTGCTGAGTGGAAGACAGGTGGCAGCAATCTGGAGATTCTCTGCATTAGTGGCCGACCGGCCAATGATGATGATCGACCGGCCATGTTTGTAGTAGATGGACTAGTACTAGTGGCCGATAGCCATTTTTGGTGGTCGGCAGCCTTCTCTTGTGGCCGGTGGCCTCTTCTTTTGCTCCCTGAGCTATCCATGTGTTGGAAGTGCTGTGAACCTGTGTCTTGTTCTGCTTTTGGGTACCTTTTGTTGTCTCTCTTTTTGCTTTTAGTTGCTTATCGAGTTGTTGTATTGCTCATTGAGTTGTTGTGTTGCTTATTGAGTTGTTATTTTTGCTTTTCGAGTTGTTAAGTTGTTTATTGAGTTGTTGTATTGAGTTGTCTTACTTTGTTATGTGTTGGTCGGTTCATCACCTGATTTAGAAATTGCCAATACAGCATCCAATTTCCATTAATCCTATTTTTGTGTAAAATGGTGCGATGTCATGCGATGTTCAGAATGTAAAATATAACACTTTTTAATGAAAAGGTTGTTTTCATTTCCAATCATGGTCACTTTTTTGTAGTACAAGTTTTTAAAGAAAATAAAACTGTCCAAGTCTGTACAAAGTGCCAATACTACTAGCGAAAAAAAAGCAAAGCAAAAAGAAAAGAAACTAAGCAAAAACATTTGAATCGGCGCCAGTCGCCTCAAGATCGAGAAGCCCTCTTCACCCTCTTCCTCGGTATGGGCCCAGAACTATCACCATCAGCGCTGCTGCCCGAATCTGAGTCGGAACTATCCCCAGCATCGTCTTCACCCTCAGATGACTCTGACTGCGGACTCACCGGCTTCTCGTCCTCATCTATATCGTCATCCTTCGGGATAAGCTGTAATGGACCGCTCTCGTCATGGGTACGTCTACCTCTACCTCGGCTATGTGTCGGAGTCCCTCGTCTCTCTCTCCCCATTGCCGGGGAGGCACTGAAGGTCCTGTTGCAGCTCCCGCTGGGGTGCCCGATGGGGCTGGCATCTGAAAAGGAATCTGAAAAGGACAGTTTGTCAGAATACATTAGTTATGGTGTATTTTAGGTGCAGTATACCAGATTCAAAAGATGAATGCCGTGAGTAGTACATGGATGCAGTGTTTGAATGCCGTGAGCAGTATATGGGTGCAGTGTATCTATGCAGTATTGCTAATGTAATGCGTCAGATCAGTATGGAGCAGATAGCAGAGGGTTTTGAAATGTAGGTTGAAGGAACTCACCGAAATGCCATAAATGCTGAGCAGGTCCATGCTCGTCTGCACCATCCCCATTAGAGAAGCTGACAGCTCGAGAGCCTGCCCGGTGTATTCTATGGATGCCTGTAAATATGTTGAGATGATCAGTGGTCTATGGGCTATAAAGCATAATTGAAATGAATTGAATATGAATGAATTGAATATGCTGAATGTAAAGTATGGTACATAACAGGGTCAGGCCTCGAACTCCGACAAGGTCGTGACCAGCTGGAGCAGGCTCGATAGGAATATGATAAGTCTCCCTCGTACGTCGCCGGCAGGTCATGGTAGTAGGCAACTTTAGCCACCCGGCTCTCCGCCTCGTCTGGGAGCCTTTCCTGTCATGAGCCTGAGTCGCCCTGGATCCTCCCGCTCTCTCTGCTGCGGCTGCAGCTCTGTCTCTCTCACCCCTGCGAGCGCTGGTTAGAGGCGGCATGAGATATGTCTAAATGAAGACAGTGTAGTCGCCATCAAGCCTGAAGAAGTCAGCATCCCAGCCTCTGGTGAAATCGATCATCTCCTGTGCGGTGTATCTCTCTGTGATCCTCATGTATGTAGGAGGCGGCATCGAAACTATCAGCTCAGGTAAGCCAAGGCTCTGTCGCAGAAATCGCTCTCCTAGGAACCATGCCCGACAAATTGGGCCCTCAAGCAAGATCCAGAATCAGGAAGCCTCCCGAGCGCCTGCGAACTGATCTCGGACCGCGCCAGGCATCACTGCCCACGGCTGCCAGGTGATCTGTAGTTAGTGAATATATAGGTTGTTAGCTACCATTAGAGATGCAATGCAAATATGAAGTAGAGCTGAAATAACTGTAAGGTTTGAATTACCTCTACTGCGGCTATAGTATCGAAGAATTGGTGGAAGAATGAGAATGACTCTTGAGGCCTCCACTGGCATCTCCCATCGTATCTGTGTGAATATGGTACCATGGAAGGTATCTCTACCTCTGGCTCTAAGGCAAGCCTTGGGAAGTAGGCGTATACCCATAGCTGCAGAATGTAGAAGGGTAACAGTAAGTATATCTATCGGGTGTAAAGCAGTGTACAGATAGAACATAAATCAGATGGTATGCAAAAAGCAGACAGTGTGTATAGTACACAGAGAATGTAATGCAGAAAGTAGATAATGTATGCGGTGCACAGATAAATGTAAAGCAGAAATCAGATTGTGTGCGGTGCAGTGTGTATTGTACAGTGTGTGCGGTGCACAGATAATGTAAAGCAGAATTGTAAAACAGAAGAGTAGGATGTACCTCCCAGGCTCTCCAGTAGCCTCCCAGCAGGTGCCCGCTTCGGTGAGAAGAGGAGCTCATGTATCCATATAGTGTGGCCAAGCCTGCGCCGCCCCAGTCGTAGAGTCGGACGCAAGATAGGTCCACTAATGCACTCAAGAGGTAGAGCCCCATGGTGTTTGCCCGGTCTCGAACAAAGTAGTGCCAAACAAGAACATGAGGAACCCCCGGGCGTAGTACTCGATCTCCTCGCGGGTCGTCGGCGTCGTCCCTCTGAAGTAATCCGCAAACCATGAATATCAAACCATCCTTGGTCGGGAGAGGGGTGGGTGAGTCCCCAGCAAGTAAATCTGAGCGGCCTCCCACTCACCCATGTCGGTGTTGTAAGGAATTGGATGACCCCCTACCTCTATGCCGGTGAGCATAGAGAAGTCAAAGGGAGTCATCGTCATCTCCCCTGCTGTAGAGAAATGGAGGGAATCAGTAGTATCCCACCACCTCTCTACTAACGCGCCCAGTAGAGGCCAGCTCGCAGTGAGACGTGAGAGCCCCATGCAAAATGCGCTAAAGCCGGCCTTGTCAACAATGTGGCGTACAACATCAGGTAGCTCTATGTACCACTCCCGTGCGGCAATGGTCCCGTATCCTCGGAAGGCATGTGAATCTCCCTATGAGCAAGGAAAAAAGATGCAAGGTATTGTAAGAAATACAGTGCAAGGGTATGTTCAAGATAAACAAATGCAAGGCAGTATAAGAGATGTAATGCACAAGTGTGTTTGGGTTGAATAGGTGAAGAACAGTGTGAGTGTGATCTACATTGTGGAAAATAAAGAGAACGTGCATACCACAGAGGCACCATGGGATAGGTGTGACTCCGGCTCGCGTAGCAAGAGGTCCTCCAGTGCACCTCGCTCAAACCCCCTAAAGTGGCAGATGCTATCGGGGAGGTAGCACGTGTACCTTAGGATCATACGTCGTCGGATCGAATGGCTGAATGCCAAGCGACGGGGGCTCCAACTCGGGATCCATCTCCATCCCCGAAGGAGCTCCGTCATGTGGGATGTCGTCCGCCATCTCAAGAAAGGATGAGAAAATGGGAGAAAATGTGGAAAATGGGCAGAAATGCCAGAAGTCAACGAAAAGTCAACTCTGAGGGGTAAAAAATGGAAGAAAAGGTCGGGGCTCAGAAGAGGACACGGAGATCAAGGATAACTTGGGGGAAACAAACCCCAAATGATGGAAATCAAGAAAGAGGCACCGAGGACACTTTTCAATCGGTTCAAAATGTTGAAAACAACGAGGGTTTCACGAATCGAAGGTTTGTAGGATGTTCGAAAATGCATGTAGAGCGTGGATCGGAAGGGGAAAATAGTCTAGAACAAGAGAAGAAGTGTTTTTCAAGCTTGAGGAAGTGAGAAAATAGGGTTTAGAACCCTATATTTAAAGATTCGAGGTGAAATCTCCGAATTGCCCCGAATCTGTCATCGGTGGCCGACCGGCCACCAGTGTTGGCCGATCGGCCACATTTGTAGCCGATGACCTTGTTTTGTGGCCGGTGCTTCCCCAGGGTGGCCGTGGGCTTCTAGTGCTCTCCTTGGGTGTTTTTCTGTTGCTTTGTTCCTTCTTCCCTCAAGAGAATGTAAGGAAAGTGCACTTTCGAGCTCAAATGGCCTCTGCGGAAGTCCCGAATCATGTTTCCAGTATGTGATGCTTAACACGTACGAGATGTATCCTTTTTACAATACATTGTAAACTCCTCCGAGAAGTAAATCGGAGTTTACACAGTGAGTCAGTCTTGTTAAGACGTACATACCTTCAGTTGGTGTTTTGCATTGACTATACATTAATATTGTACATAGAATATGTATGCTACGATTGCATTGCATTACACATGTTCTCCTGTTTGCATAGAATATGCATGCTACATTGTATTGCATTATACATGCCCTTTCAATTCTCATAGAAGTTGTCCATACCTGTTGCGTAGAATGTGCATTGTAAGTTGCATAGAACATGCATTTGTCACTCTCGCATGGAATATGCATTTCTCACCTTGCATAGAATATGCATCTCGATGTTGCATGGAGCATGCATTTGTTACCCTTTGCATAGAATATGCGCGTCTCACTCTTGCATAGCGTGTGTATTCCTTTGTCGTTGTATGGAATATGCATTTTGTATCATTGCATAGAACATGCATTTCTCATGTTTGCATTGCATATGCACTTCTCACACTTGCATTGCATATGCGCTTTGATATCTCGCATGGAACATGCATTTGTTACTCCCGCATCAGACATGCATTCATTATTCTTGTATAGAATATGTATCTCGATATCTCGCATGGAGCATGCATTTGTCATCTTTGCATTGTATATGCACTTCTCACATTAGCATGGTGTATGCTATCAATCTTGTACAGAACATGCATTCCTATCTTGCTGTATCTGTTAAGTTTCTTTCTTATGCAGGCACGATATTGTATGTACGGTTCATTCAAAGCTGGTGCAACCAGACAATATTGTATGTACGGTTCATTCAGCGGAATTCCAGGTAAGATCATTCCTGTCCTTTGAACACCTCGCTTTGGTTAGAAGCGTTTGGACTGTGTGCCTGATGTTTATACCTCGCTTTTGGTTAGAAGCGTTTGGACTGTGTGCCCGACGCTTATACCTCGCTTTCGTTAGAAGCGTTCGGACTGAGTGTCCAACGCTTATACTTCGCCTTTGGTTAGAAGCGTTTGGACTGTGTGCCCGACGCTTATACCTTGCTTTGGTTAGAAGCGTTTGGACTGAGTGCCCGACGCTTATACTTCGCCTTTGGTTGGAAGCGTTTAGACTGTGTGCCCGATGCTTATACCTTGCTTTGGTTAGAAGCGTTTGGACTGTGTGCTCGACGCTTATACCTTGCTTTGGTTAGAAGCGTTTGGACTGAGTGCCCGACGCTTATACCTCGCCTTTGGTTAGAAGCGTTTGGACTGTGTGCCCAACGCTTATACCTCGCTTTCATTAGAAGCGTTTGGACCATGTGCCCGATGCTTATACCTTGCCTTGGCTAGGAACACTTGGGTTGTGTGCCCGATGTATATACCTACCTTGCTTTGGTTAGAAACATTGGGACGTGCTCCGATGTTGATACCACCCTCCGGTGTTTACAACGCTCCCTTTTCTCTCTCGCGTGTGCCGCGTTGGGACTGCTTTGGTTAGATGCATCTGGACGGTTTCCAATGCTTATACCGCTCTTTGTTTTGGGTTACATAATGTTTGAATGTGTTTCACTTGTTATCATTATCTCGCTCCTCGTATGTGCCACGCGTTAGGATCTTGTTTGCCGCCTTGGGTGCGCTCGACGATTGTTGTTCTTTACCTTTTCTGCGTGATGCGCAGTTAAGATTGTATAATTTTCTTACATCCTTTCTGTGTGAAATACGGTTCGACTTGTGATTCTCACGCATGGCGTGTCTATTTACTTACTTCTTCTCATGAGTGAGATTGTTGTACTTGTCGGTTTGCTTAAAATGTCATATTTTCTTTGCATAATGCTTGCATTTAAATGCTTCATTACAGCCCTCTTTGCATGATCATGAGTTATGTTTTGCATTGTGCATGTCATTTTCATTTTGCCCCAACCTGTGGGCGCATCTATATATCGTTATCTTGCTTGTTTGTCTAAGTCTTCGGCCTTTGACATTTACTCCCGTCATTTCATGACTTCCGAGTTCTGTCAAAGAGGGGCAACTGTAGATTTTTGATTGTCCTCAAGACTTGGACGTCATCGTTTGAACACTCGATGATCATCCATGTTTGTGTTCGTTTTGAACACCTAAAGTTCTTGGCGAAGTGCCTTGCCTTTGAGCTTTTGAAACTTGTCTATTTTATGCTTGGTTATGGACCAAGAGCTTGTTGCTTTGCATCTGGAGGAGAGGGTGGCTTGTCGGCCATCCCCAGTGTCCATCGGCCATGGCTTGTGCCTGCCGGTCATCAGTGGTGGCCGTCGGCCATATTAATGGCTAGTCGGCCACAAATGATGGTCGGCGGCCATTTTTCTCCTTTTTCAGATATTTTCTGTGCCAGCTGTTGATCACTGAAAGCCATCACCATACACGTGTATGAATGGATTCAAGCAAGCTTTGGCTTGCATTTTCTATATAAGGAGAGGTCTTTCCCCTATTTTGAGGGTTCAGAAATTTTGTGAGCAAATTTTCTCCCTCTCTCTAGAATTCTCTCTCTATATATATTTTGTACTTGAAAGTGAATTTTCTCTACATATTTGCACTAGCACCCTTAGCCAAACACCTTGACCTTGGAGCTGAGGTTCCTTAAAGCTTGGTTTGAGGTGTGAAGCTTGGTTTTAGCTCAGAATTACACCTGTTTTGCTGCTATGCTTCAAGGGTAAGGACTTGTCCCTTTTAAGCTTTGTTTTGGTTAAGTGCTTGGCCATCTTTTTACACTACTTTGAGGCTGGTTTTAACCTCTAAAAAACTCTATTTTTAAGGTTCTAAAATGGTGGTTTGAGTCTTGTTTAGTTAGGGGGTGGTTCCCTTCCTTTGCTCTTTGGGCTTGTAAAGCTTTTGAGCCTTTTTTTAAAGCTTTCCAAACAACTTTTTTTTGGCCCTTTAACCACTGAATTCTAGGGGAATATCAGTGGTAAAAAGTTTGTTTTGAGGTCCAAAATAGGAGGGGTTGGCCTCCCCTCCTTGTATCTTGTTTGCATATGTAGATGGCCTAATATTTGAGCATGCTTTTCTACCTTTTTGTAGCTTAGTTCAAGCATGTTTTTGGCTTTGTTTTGACATGCTTCAACTCTACTTTTGGTTGGTTGGAACACTTCTTGCTTTTTTTGTACTTGTAGTGCAATCATGCTTACTAGCCTAGCATACTTGATGATTTAGCCTATCATTCTAGCTTGTGTGAGCTTAGCTCCAGCACATTTTTGCTACTAATTTAGCATGCTTTGGCTCTGTTTTGGGTGGCCTTGGTCATATATGCTTTGCCTTGCATGGCTATAGTGTAGTTGGCTTCACTAGCTTTGCTTTGCTTGGGTTGTTTGCATGCCATAGCATCATTTATCATGTAATTTCAGTGCATATATCACTGTCACACTCTCACATATATCACTCTTTCATTGCTTCTAAGAGTTGTGCTTTGTGTCTTGCTTGCGAGCCAACATGTGCGCATGATTTTCTTGCCTTTTGTGCCTAAATTTTAGCATGTTTTGGCTATTATTTTGGCATGTTTAAGCTCTATCCAGAGTTGGTTTAGTCATTTAAGCTTGATATTGCATGCCTCTTGTGTAATGCTCTTCACTAGCTTTAATGCTTTTGGCCCTTAACATGTTGTGCATGTGTTGCTTGCATGTTGTAGCATCATTTTTCATGCCATTTCAGCACTGAAATTCTGCAACCTCCCTCATTTCTTCATTTTTCTATTTGTTTTGAGGGTTGTTTGGCCTTAAGGTTGTGTTTAAGCATGAGTTAGAGTTTGTGCTCAAATGGCTTTAACTCTCTTTGAGGGTTCCTCCTAGTCAAAGGCATGATCTCTCTCATGTCTTAAATCATCATTTGGTTAACCCCTCTCACATTAGAGGACTTTCACATTGGACTTAATCGGTTAAAGGATTAATCGGTAATGTAAAATGTGCAAACAAGAATTGAGGAAAGTAAAATATGAACAAGATAAGCATTTGTGCTGCATTGCATGTGTTTGGATCGGACGTTAATCCAAACACAAGAAATGTAGGACGTTTCATACTCAAAGTGATGAAACGTGTCACGTTTCTTGGTCGCCGTCCCCTTTGATTGTGCATGATAGGGTGGAGGTCTTTTGAGTCTTACTTGTGCATTCATTAACATTGTACAAGCTTGGTTCTTTGGCTATCATGCATTGAAAATGCTTGATTGGTGGCTTGAGAGCCAAGTGCCATACTCCTTTGAGCTTGAGAAATGATAAGGAGGGTGGCAGTACATACATTCCTTGTAAAATACACTGCCATGCCTCTGTTTGCTCTCTGTTGCAGCAAAAGGAGGAAGTTCAAGAGAGCAGTGGCCGACCGGCCACATATACTAGCCGACCGGCCATCAGTAGTGGCCGATGGCCACCATTTCTAGCCGATCAGCCATCAGTTTGTTCTTGAGATGGAACAAAGGCATTTTGGAGGTTGGCATAATTTTTCAGAGGTCAGAAGATGTGCAAATAGAGGCATCTAGAGGCAAGGTGGTGGATTTTTGAGCAAAGCCAATCGAGCATGTATATCTCCCTCGCTTCCCGAGGTCGTTCATTTGAATTGCTTAGATAATTAGTTCATTAGCTTAGTCGTTTTGTAATTAATTAGTTAAGTGTTTAATTAATTAATTCGGTTTGTAATTAATTAGCTTAGTGTAGCTAGTTATTCAATTCAGTTTGTAATAATTAATTGGCTAGAATAGTTAATTAGTTGATTTGTAATAAGTAGCTTAGCTTAGCGTAGCTAGTTTGCTTATTTATTCGAACCCTCCTTCGCGAGGGCAAAATTTTGCAATAAGTGTGCGTGCGTGTGTGCATGTCTTCCAACCCCACGTCTTTCTTCCTTTTATTTATCCGCTTTCAATGGTTAGGTTAGGGCACGTTTTGATTAGCATACCTTATGCTTGCATGTTTGCATCATTCATTTGTTTTGCATGCCTCGGGCTCGGCGTATCATACAAACTGCATTGTATTTCAATACCTCTTTGAATACATGTATCAAAATTGTCGCATTCATATGCCATCTTAGATAGCCGAGCCTATTTAGTTGCATTATTGCATGTGTTGCATTAGGCACTTAACATAGTTAGGATCATGCATTGTTTCTAACTAATTTTCTGTTTTGGCTTGGAGTACACTGTAAGTGTTACACTTTAGCATACTTGCATGAGTGTGAGTGTTGCCATGATAGCATGCTTGCCATGAGGCTATTTGCTTAAATGCTAAACTGCATGAATGCCTGTGGATGAAGGCTTTATTACTTGAATTGGAACAATTCAATAAATGTAAGTTTTAAGCCCACTTTGCGAAGT
The DNA here is from genome assembly GCA_030407325.1 of Camellia japonica. Lineage (NCBI taxonomy): Eukaryota > Viridiplantae > Streptophyta > Magnoliopsida > Ericales > Theaceae > Camellia > Camellia japonica. Next base: position 112,366,591 of record JAPPVO010000031.1, read on the forward strand.
GGCAAAATCATCATGTTTTAAGCCCACTTGAGGGTGGCACTTTCAAACCATTTTCAAAAACAAACATGAGTTGAGTTGTTCCAACTTAAGTGATTTAGTCTATACTTGTATGTTGTGCGCATCACGTAGTAAAGTTAGCTAATAATCGGAATAAGAACACATGTGTTTATAAAACAACATATCATGCTTAGTAGAGGCCGATCCTTTGATCGGGCGAGCAGGGGTGCTCATTTCATGACCTTCCCCCCTCGTACCCAAGTTCCTGAGCCGATGCAACTTTGGTGATGACAGACACGTGGCCTTCGGCACGAGTCAGGGTTTCCTAAATTTTTCAAAAATAAAATATTTAGGTGGCGACTCTATAATCTGGCAAAGCATTCCAAGTTTGGCATTATTTGATTGAAAATCTGATTTTCCAAAATGATTTTCCGGATTGGACTCTTTGGTGATTTATCAGTTTCACATTGCACTTTGTGAGATTAGATTCAGAACCGTGACAGGAGTCCGAACTGTAGTGGACCAATTCGAGCCTCTCCGAAAGGGGGGCGCGCGCAGAAAGTTGAGCTACACTATGTATAAAAAGATGATATTGCGATCCTCGCTCGAGCAAAAGATTTGTCGCTCGAGCGACCAGACACAACAACTGACCTCGCTCGAGCGCAAGAAGTTTCGCTCGAGCGCACAATTCGAAGCTTCAGGTCTGCCACAAAAGCAGACGCATGCTCGAGCGCAAAAGTTCTCGCTCGAGCAAAGGAACGAATACACAAGTCTCGCTCAAGCGCAAGAAGGCTCGCTCAAGCAGAAACTACGTCTAAGAAGAAACCTGAAGACCCTCAAAACTCGCTCGAGCGAAAGAAATCTCGCTCGAGCGAAGAAGCAGGTTTCACAAAGCTCGCTCAAGCGCAGGAAGCCTCGCTCGAGCGAGGAAGCCAAAATCTGGGAAGAAACTATTTGAACCAACTAACAACCAACAAGTCCCAAACACGCCTAACACAATTAAAAACTCAAATTCAAGAGTTAAAGGAGGAAAACGGAACACAGATACAATATTATGTTGCAAACCCAAGTCCGGAATATGATGAAAGTCAGGTCCAAAACCCGGATCGTTATAATTTTCCCCCCTAAAGGAATTTCGCCCCCGAAATTGATATTCGTCACTAACAAGATAAACATAAGGCAATCTCAACAATCATCTTCATTGAACCATCATCCATGTTAACAATTCCAACCATAATTATCATACATATATACCTATGCATAAACCAAGGTGCCAATAACAAGGAATAAGAGGAAATTTTGCTTACTTTCAACACTTACAACTTTTTGAAGGAATACAAATATATTAACAATATACAAGGTAGACATGTTACCACCTCAATCTCATGGTCAAAACAAAAGACATTGAGAATTTTGTGGCTCAAGATCAACTTCATTGGTTACTTAAGAAAAGCAAGAAATATAATACATCACAAATTTAAGAACAATTTGGGATACTTCTCACGGACTTCTGTTTCTCATTCCCATGTCGCTTCCTCTACCCCGTGACGATGCCATAATACCTTGACTAGGGAAATGGTCTTACCTCTCAACACCTGCTCTCGTGCATCCAGAATTTGGATTGGCTTCTCCTCGTAAGATACTTCCTCGTCTACCTCGATTTCCGTCCAATCTAACACATGAGAGGGGTCAGGTTCATATTTACGAAGCATAGACACATGGAATACATCATGAACTCTCGAGAGCTGATGAGGTAATGCAAGACGTTACGCCACTTCTCCAACCCATTCGATGATATCAAAGGGGCCAATAAACCTTGGTGATAACTTCCCACTTCGGCCAAATCTCATCAAGCCCTTTCTAGGGGAGATTTTTAGAAATACATGATCACCAATCTCAAAGGATAAGGGTCTCCTTCTCCTATCAGTATAACTCTTTTGTCGACTTTGAGCGGTGATTAATCGCTTACGAATAAGGGAAATTTTCTTGGTGGTTTCACGAACTAAGTCCAGGCCTAACAAAGGTGCATCCCCCACCTCCGTTCAACATACTGGCGATCTACACGGACGCCCATATAATGCCTCAAAAGTGCCATTCCAATACTGGCTTGAAGCTATTGTTATACACGAATTCCACCAGGGGTAAATGTTTCTCCCATGACCCTTTAAAATCTAATGCACATGCCTTTAGCATGTCCTCTAGAATCTAAATAACACGTTTGAATTGTCCATTGGTTTGCGGATGATATGCCGTACTAAAGTTTAATTGAGTTCTCAAGGCACTTTGATGACTTTGCCACAATCTGGCCGTAAAGCGAGGGTCCATATCAGACACTATGCTAACTGGCACTCCATGGAGGCGAACAATCTCATGGACATAAAGTTCCGCTAAAAATTCTACTGAGTCCTCCATACTCATGGCGAGAAAATTAGCCGACTTAGTAAGTCTGTCGACAATCACCCACACTGCATCATTACTCCTCTGAGTCCTAGGGAGACCAGAAACAAAATCTATGTTGGCGTATTCCCACTGCCATTCGGCAACTGGAGGGGTTGCAATAGCCTTGCCGGTCTTTGGTGTTCCGCCTGAAATTGTTGACATGTTAAACACTTGGACACAAAAGAGGCTACATCCTTCTTCATGCCTCTCCACCAAAATTGGTGGCTTAAATCATAGTACATTTTGGTGCCTCCCGGGTGCACAGCGAAACGAGAATGATGAAAGTCTTTCAAAACCTCCTTTCTCATTGATTCAGGCACAAACAACCGGTCGTGATAACGAACACTAGAGTCAGCATAAACATGTAAACCCCTCTCTTCCTTTCCGAGATGAATTCTCCCTTTTATAGCTTCCACTTCAGAATACCCCAATTGAGCTTTAATTACCCTTGCAACAAGAGTAGGTTGTGTGACAATGGCAAAAAGGGTTAGTTGTTCCTGAAATTCACCAAACTGTAGAGCAAACTCATTGACGTCCCCCATCATTTTCCACTCATTCATCGCTAAGTTAGCCACTATACCCACTAACTTTCTACTCAAGGCATCCGCCACTACAGTGTATCTCAAAATTGTAGTCTTCTAGGAACTCTATCCATCTCCATTGATGTAAGTTTAAGTCTTTCTGGGAGAATAGATATTTGAGGCTTTTGTGGTCGAAGAAGACTTCAAATTTCTCGCCGTAGAGATAGTGTCTCCACAACTTCAAAGCAAAAACAACTGCGGCGAGTTCTAGATCATGAGTCGGATAGTTTCTTTCATGGGTCTTCAATTGGCGTGAACCATAAGCCACCACCTTTTTCTCTTGCATTAAAATGCATCCCAATCCCTCTCTAGAAGCATCACAGTACACCGTATAACCTAACCCTCATTCCGGAATGATGAGAATTGGAGCGGTGGTCAACTTAGACTTTAATTCTTAGAAGGAGTTCTCACATGCCTCGTTCCAAACAAACTTCACTCCTTTGCGGGTCAACCTTGTCAAGGGCGATGCTAAGGAAGAGAAATTCTTTACAAACCGGCGGTAGTAACCAGCTAAACCCAGAAAGCTACGAATTTCCGAAGCATTCTTAGGCTGCTCCCACTCTAACACGGCTTCAACTTTTGATGAGTCCACCATAACCCCATCTCCCGAAACCACGTGACCCAAGAATTTCACTTCAGGAAGCCATAATTCACACTTCTCATACTTCGCATATAACCGATGCTCTCTAAGAAGTTGCGAAACCATACGAAGATGCTCTTAATGTTCTTTTTCAGAAGGTGAATAGATAAGAATATCATCGACGAAGACAACCACAAATTTATCAAGGAACTCCCGAAAGATCCTATTCATTAAATCCATGAACGTGGCTGGGGAGTTGGTCAAACCGAAAGGCATAACCAAGAACTCATAATGACCATATCGGGTTCGAAAGGCAGTTTTGGGAATGTCCTCCCCTCTAACTCGAATCTGATGATAACCAGGCCTTAAATCTATTTTGGAGAAACAATGAGAGCCCTTAAGTTGGTCAAAGAGGTCATCAATTCTACGCAAGGGGTATTTGTTCTTAACCGTGGCTTGATTCAATTTACAATAATCTATACACAATCTCAAGGACCCATCCTTCTTCTTTGCAAACAAAGCCGAGGCTCCCCAAGGTGACGTGCTAGGGCGTATAAAGCCCTTACTAAGTAACTCTTGTAACTGTTCCTTCAGCACCACTAATTCAGCTAGGGCAACGAAATGGGTGCCGTACCCGGTAGCAAGTCTATGGTGAACTCTACCTCCTTGTGAGGTGGCAACTCCATGAGATCTTCAAGGAAAACATCAAGGTAATCACACACTACTCTTGGAAATTCCTCCCGAATTACATCACTACCGTCCTCCCAAAGGGTTGCTAAAAGAAAATTAATTTGCCCCCGGCCACATGGGTAGTAAGAGAAGGGTAAGGACTTATCACACCTATCCCCCAGAAATGTGAAACAATCACCATTTGCAGTACACACGGTAACCCTCTCCCGATGACAATCTATCATCGCCCGGTATGTGAACAACCAATCCATTCCGAGAATAACATCAAAACTCGCCATTTCCAACAATATAAAATTAAACGGAAGTTGTCGACCAGCTACCTCAATAATACACTCCTGACATTCCTGGGTCAGAATGACCTTTCCCCCCACCGGTGATTCTACAGTAAACGAGGCCGACAGTTGTCTATTCTCAATCCCCAACAATGATGCAAATGACGTAGCAATAAATGAATGCGATGCACCAGTGTCAATCAACACCTTAGCCCAAGTATTGAAAACAAGAAATGTACCTCTCACCACTGATGGCCCCGTGGCTGGCTCGGAAGGAGTGACGACATATACTCTGCCTTGCGACCTCTGATCCCCCATGTCACTCCTCGGAACATAAGCTTGTGGTGTGGACTGAGCAGATGTAGCTCCTTGAACTGCCCTGGGTACTTGCCCTAATTGAGTTGACTGATATGAGTGCCTCTACCCTTCACCCATCTGTAAACCTCCAGACTGCCTAGATCCCACCACTTCCGAAACCCCAAAATTTTGTGGACAAAATTTCTTCAAATGCCCACGTTGTCCACATTGATAACAAGATTGTGGCTGGCCCCTATTTTGAGACTGACCCTGTGGCCGTACAGACTGAGATCGTGCCCCACCCTTCTGTCCACACTCCGCAGCCTTGTGACCCATTTGGCCACACCTATAACATGCACCAGTAACTTGGGGCATGTTTCCCGAACTCCCACCTGACACATAACTTGAAGATTTGGCTTGTTGTGGAGATGATTGCTAAGATGATGACGAACCCTTGGACCTCTCGGAAGAACCCGTGTCACTCTTGGTATCAGACTGTCCTGATCTCTTAGACTTTTGCCTTGCCTCTTCAGCCTCCACTGTGATCTCTACATGAGCTACCGCTTCAACTAATCGGTCATAATCACGGATCATGTTGCCAACTACCTTCATCAAAATCTTCGGCCTCAACCTTTTCTCAAATTCAAGGAATTTTCTTTCTTCAGTAGCCGCCAATTTGGGTGCAAAACGAGATAAGCTAGTGAACTTAGCCTCATATTCCGCCACCGGGGTATCTAGTTGCAATAGTTGCTCAAATTGTTTCCTCAATCGCTCCCTAGCCATGGGAGGGAGGAATTTGTCTTGGAAAGCTTGCACAAATGCTTCCCAAGTGTGCTTGACCCTATGCTTGACGGATTTCCACCATTGCCCGGCCCCTCCCTTCAATTGGTAGGCCGCCAACGCCACTCGCAACCCATGCTCTTGGATGTCTAGGATCTCAAAAGACTTGACTATTTGCTCCAACCACTCATCAACTTTCATTGGGTCGGGCTCACCACTGTACTCGGCCGGATTAGAACGAAAGAATTCCTTTTTTAGAAAAGAAGCTCTTGTTTCCGCCTCAATGGTCCTAGCTGCTTGTTCGGCTCTCAATATTTCCATGGACTCCCGTAGAGCCCCTGCCATCTCCTTTGCCAAAGCCCCCATTGCTTCTTGGGCTGGTGGAACGGGTATGTTGTTTTGACCCACTCCTTCCTCTTGTGGAGGGATCTTAGGTTGAACGGGGATATTCCTGCCACCCCGATGGGGTCTACCCCGAGGCCTAGCACACCCAGACATCTATGTAAAAAGACAAGGTTAGATTCAATAACGAGTTTCTGCACCTAAGTGCTCTACGTTCACTTCCCGTGCAACCCTCATGCGGTTATACATCAAGCAATTCAAACAAATACTAAATATTCACATAAAAGCAGGCATGAGTCATTCTCCCTAGATGTTAGCTAAGTCCATGGCAATCAAGGACCTCCAAGTGGAAAGAACGGTGATCAAGTGCCCTTCTAATAGGAGTTCGATGAATGCAACTGACCTAACCACATCCTAGGAGCCTAACCCCACATCCTTATAGTCACATAAAAACACATATCACACCATATGTCCTAAGCATTCCATCTTGACCTAAGGACCCAGTTGTGATCAACGTCACTTCCCACGAACCCAAAGTATTCGAGCCTATTGCTCTGATACCAACTTGTAACGCCCTAGAAAAACACACCATAATATATACCGACACCATATTCATGAACACCCACACAAATCATCTTTCTCATTGAACAAAGAGTTAAACGTTTACATCACATACATTACATTCCTATGAAGTTCAAAACATGCTCTCTCTGTTCAGTGAACTAGATAACTTACAAAAAATAAGGCCTCCTGGGCATACAACATTACAAAACATAAAGAGAAGTTTATTACAAAAGCCCCAAAATAAACAGGCAACTATGAGAGTCCTTGTCTTCAATTAGTTCCCAAAAGTTGATAATGCTAGTGCTTGAACCAATCTTTCAATGAGGCTGCCCTTCATCGATTCCTGAAAATTTAGATTAGGGTTGAGCTAGATGCCCAGTAGGAATACATTTATCCATGTATTTAATCCTTGAACGAGATAATGGCATCCATGAGATAAAGTGTTCTAATAAGATTTGTTTTCATAAAAATGGTTAACAATTCATAAGGAAGTATTTTGAGATAATATGATGAATACAACTCACCTTAATCATGTACTACAATCAAATATCAACAAACATGAGAAATAGACCACACTTCTCTCTACGTGAACCCAACCAAGAACAACATTTACTTTGTAAAGACAACCCCCACATTCGCCGGCTACTATACGGCGGGAGGTGGGCACCCTAAGAAAATCATCCGTTTTTCCACTTTCGCCGGCTACTATACGGCAGGACTGTGTGGACACCCAAAATATTTTTTCCACATTCATCCAGCGATAAGCCTAGACAGGGCAACTGGGCACCTTTTTGAACTCCCCGCGCAGGTACCAATACAATACCATCTCTACACTTCACTGACACAAACAAGGACTCATGCATGTTAACAATGTAAATCACATTTCAATCCCACATTTGAACATCAAGCATAGTCATGGATAAGCAATGCATAAAATTCAAAGAATCATAGCATTCAAGTCACCATCTCTCTAATCACATCATTGCCCACATTGTATTTCTCAATTATTTACCCATGTCCATGATTCATGAGGAAATTTCATCATACTAAGTAATTCCTATTAATTTAGAAACTTAGGGTTTTACCAAATTTGGGGTTTCTCATTCTTTGTCACTAATGTAATTCCTCAATCACATTCCTAATCATTATTGAAAAGGGGAGATGAGAGATTTCTAACCATTGATAACTAAAAGAATAAAAATGAGGAATTTGGGCTCAATATCATCAAACCATCAATTAGTCCACAAATCACACTAAATACCATAAATCTCTTCAATGAAGAAGACATACAAGGGTAAAAGTATCCCTATCTCAACTACAAAGCCAAATGTCCAAGCCCCTTCACAAATCTACCACAAACCCACAATCCAATCGGTTGAGAATGACCCCCTTCAAGTGCTCTTCACCCCAAGCAAACGATTTTGGGTAGATCACAAGTGTATGAGAGGTATTTGATGGTAGAAGGTTAGGGTTTCGAAAAGGGAGAGAAAAGGAATGAAGAGTAGAAGAAGTGTTCTGTCCCAGTGATCTAAAATCGCTATATATAAAAAGTTGAGATCGCGATCCTCGCTCGAGCGAAGGATTTGTCACTCGAGCGACCAGACACAACGACTGACCTCGCTCGAGCGCAAGAAGTTTCGCTCGAGCGCACAATTCGAAGCTTCAAGTCTGCCACAAAAGCAAACGCACGCTCGAGCGCAAGAGTTCTCGCTCGAGTGAAGGAACGAATACACAAGTCTCGCTCGAGCGCAAGAAGGCTCGCTCGAGCGGAAACTACATCTGAGAAGAAACCTGAAGACCCTCAAAACTCGCTCGAGCAAAAGAAATCTCACTTGAGCGAAGAAGCAGGTTTCACAAAGCTCGCTCAAGCGCAGGAAGCCTCGCTTGAGCGAGGAAGCCAAAATCTAGGAAGAAACTATTTGAACCAACTAACAACCAACAAGTCCCAAACACGCCTAACACAATTAAAAACTCAAATTCAAGAGTTAAAGGAGGAAAATGGAACACATATACAATATTATGTTGCAAACCTAAGTCCGGAATACGATGAAAGTCGGGTCCAAAACCCGGATCGTTATATGGTTGTTTTCGATACCACCTATCGCACCAATAAGTATAATTTGATTTGTGCTCCATTTGTTGGTGTTAACCACCATTGGCAAAATGTGATGTTTGGTTGTGCTTTCCTTTTGGATGAAACCACTGATTTATTTATATGATTGTTTAAATCATTTTTAGAATCAATGAGGATCGGTTTCTGGTTACAATTTTTACTGACCAAGATCAAGCCATGTCTAATGCTATTGAGGCAGTATATCCAAATACACATCATTGACTATGTTTGTGGCATATTTCAAAAAATGCTCCTTCTCATTTGGGGGAATTAAATACTAACACAGAGTTCAAGTACCTTTTCAACAAGTGCCAAAAATATTGTGATTCTACACTAGAATTTCAATAGACTTGGGATGAAATGATACAAAATTTTAGTTTGGAGAGTCATCGGTGGCTTAATATGATGTACAAGATTCGACACAAGTGGAGCACTGCATTCACTAAGGTTAGTTTCACTGCTAAATTTAAAGCTTCCTCAAGGAGTGAAAGTACAAATAATGTTTTAAATAATCTAGTAGGTAAAACAACTAGCGTCACTAACTTTGTTATTGAATATGACAATTTAGTGGCAGGTATGCGTTCTTCAGAATTGGATGAAGATTTTCGATGCAAGCAAGGTGCCCCACAAAAAATAGTAAAAAAAAGTGGTAGCTTGGGTCATGTAGCTCAGGTTTACACCTGTAAGATATTTAAATTATTTGAAAATGAATTTCTTAATAGTCTTGCAATGGTTTGGAAGCAAGTTGATTGTCAAGATACAGTTGATGTTTTCGAGTTGAAAGAAGAAAATAGTGAAAGGGTACGTATTGTTCACTTTGATCATCTTACTAACAACATTTCTTGTTCTTGCAAGAAGTTTGAATCATTAGGAGTTCTTTGTTGTCATGCATTGAGGGTTTTCAGTATAAAAAATTTGACTGCAATTCCAAGTCAATATATTTTGAAACGTTGGAAAAAAGATGCTAAGAAAGGGATTATGGCTTATGAACAAGGTGCCAATTCCATTGCGAATGGTAAAGAGGCTGAGATCATATGGCGTAATAGTATGATACGTATAGCTATATACAAGAGTCAGGGGAATGATAGCCTTAAGAACATTTGCCAAAAGATACTTACAGAACTTGATGAAAAAATTGAAAGAGAGTTTGCAAGGTTGAAATTGGGTACATATGTACTTGTTGAAGAAGATCAAGCCATACAGTGTGATACCACTAGCATGTCAGTGTTAGATCCCCTACATGCGAGATCAAAAGGTGTACGAAACACCAGACTTAAAGGGCATTTTGAAAAGCGCAAGACAAAACCGTCCAAGGATGCATCAACTATGAGTGAGAATCTTTTTTTTTTTTTTTTTTTTTGATTCAAGCATGAGAAACTATTTACTTGCTCAATAAATGTTACATTCCCATCTGTAATAATATTTTTTTAATGAAGTTCTTATGTTGTAAGTTATTTGTGATTTATGCACATACTTAGGAAAATTAAAACAAGTAAAGCAAGGATCATCACATGCCTCACTTGGTGTCACATATGACACAACAATCTTCCAACCACCAAATGGGTCCCCTTATGTAAGACCAACAGATGCCAACATACATGGTTAATCTTACCCACCATGGACCATGCATACTCAGGAATTGAATATTTATATTGATTCACAAAGTTAAAATATCTACTATTTATACTTAAAATTATGGTCGTAATTAATTTTAAGTATGAACTATTTCTATGCGCAGGATATGGACTTTGCAAATATTCCATTTACAACTATGTTGCAAAATGTCAATGTTGTAAACCAATTTAGTTAGGTAAATATTGACACAATTCATTTATTTATTTGGATGCCTTTATTTTTTAATATTATTATATACATTTATTGTTCTCTTAACAAAGGCTTAATTTGTATAATATTTTTAATATGTTGTTTAGAAAAATGATAGTCACACAGAGAAGCTACAAAAGTAAGATGAGAGCTGTAGATAAGGGGTTCAGAGACTTACACAGTGCTCTTTTGGAAGTTTGCTCAAGTGCAAAGAAAGAATTTCAAACAAAGCTTCTAGGGAAAGACAAAATTTTAATTTAAGTTGTGTTTTTTTTCCCCCTGCATTTATGTAATGGAGCTTTATATATTACAATGGTTTTTTTTTTTATTTCTTTATAGGATTATAGATGAAAAGACTGGTTAAATTTCATTACTTAATTTTTGGTTGTGGTAGTGAATTTTTGATGAAAATTTTTAGATATATATTTAACAAATGAGATGACATTCGTTAATAATAAAAAAAAAAAATTAAAAGTGAAATATAACTTAATAAACTAACATGGTAGGTTTTATATCAGTTTGTAAAGAAAAGTTTTAATTTTTAACATGATAGGTTTTGCTTGAATTTGGTATAAAAGGGATAGATGTGTTTGGTGTTGTATGTTTTTGTTAGATTAACAGATTTTTAGTGGACTGAGTACTGAGTTTTTTTCACAAGCTTAATGTTATTGCAATTGGGAAGGAGTCTTTCTATTCTGTAATTGAGAAAATCTCTTCCTCTTTCCTTCATTATTGAAAATAAGAAAATTTGTCCTGTAATTTTTTTTTTTTTACCAAATACTGTAAATACATAATAAAATATTCTCTGTAAGAAAAAATTCTCAATTTCTCCTCTTTACAATTTTTTGGTGGACTGAGTACTGAGTTTTGCCTTTTTCTTTCTTCATATCCCACTTCTTGAATGTTACATCGCATTCTTCACACAAATCAGGTTGGATTAGCTTTGATGGTATCTCTGCCACATTCGTTCCAGTATGCGAGTCTAGATGCTTCTTCTTTTCATCACTTAGGAAATCTACTTTGATGCTATTCAAAGGCATTGATATACGATTGTGAGTATGACTTACATCAGTCGCGGTCATCCTCTTCTGTATCAGCAACTTCAATTTAGAACTATTCAAGTTGTTGCTTTTTTCCTTAAATTCTGAAGGAAGTTCTGGTGGTGGGTATGAAACATTGTCAATTCCCTTATTACTACTTGTCTTCTTCTTGATTGGATTGGGTTTTTCTTAATCTTTGCTCTCTTCACTCTTATATCTTTTCTTGTTCTTCGATTTTTCTTCTGTGACAGGCCTCTTGAGCCGCTTTTCTCTCTTCATCTTGTCTTCCTTGGACAAATTATCAACTGGCTGATCAATAACAGGCTTCTTGAGAGGCTTTTCAATCGTTTTTTTTGAAATTTTCTCTCTTCATCTTCACTTTCATCTCTTCCTTGGTGATAAACATTTGAATTTTAATTTTAAAGTACTCTTCTAAGCCAGGACCAGGACCATGACCAGGACCAGGAGTGGCCTCTTCTGCCATGGACGTCTTTCTAATAAAGTTTTCTTCCTCCAATTTTTTCTCTGCAACTTTTGAAATCTGTCTCAAGCACTCGAATGGAGAACAACTAGAATTAACCTCAATAAAATTCACAGCTCTAAGGCGATATTTGTTTGGGCGGACTGGATTAGGTTGGATTAGCATTCTCATGATTAATAGCCCTAGGACTACGAATCCCTTTGGATTGTGTAACCTATCCTATGTTTGGATTGAGTTCGGATTATAAGGAGGGACTAATAGTCCAAACTTTGGCTTAGTCCTCCAATTTATATCTCACCCCCTATGTGGGATTGAATAGTCCATCATATATAGGATACCATATCCGAATGGATTGTTAGTCCGTACTTCAATTGTTTAACCAAACATCGGATTAATAATTTTATTGGACTATTAGTCTAATCACAAGCTCATGTGCACCCAAACAAACATGGCCTAAGTGTTAAGAACCTCTTGTTGATCATCTTGTTCTCTATTTCTTCAATACCCCAATCTTTTTTTTTTTTCTTGCATCAAACAACTGTTTGTCTCTGATTAGTTTGGAGACACATAAAAACACACATATATATAGGTCACCTACAGGAAAATAAAACCCTTTGGTTTCAATAAAATTAGGATTCCTTTCTTGAAAATATAATAATAATTATTATTATTTTCAATTTTCTAATTTTGGACCAATTGGGATTGCTTTATGGTAATCTAATGGCATCGATGTCTAGAAAACTAGTTTTCTAATTTTAGACGTAGAAGAATTGACTTACTCATCATGTGTTGAGCTGTGTTTCCCTCCCATCTAGTTATCTGGACTCAATTGGAGCTTGTTATTTAGGTTTATAGTTATTTTGATAATTTAAATTATTTGCTTTTGTAAAATTATTTATATATGTCCTTTAAAAAAAATTAATCGATCTTACTGTGGTAACTTATTCAATTTGTAATTAAAAAAAAAAAATTGAATGACGAAGAAGTCAGATGTTTTATAACCAGCAAATATATTAAAAATATATATATGAAAGGCACACTAAGTTTATTTTTAATTTTTTAGGGGAAATTACAAAAAATAAAAAAATAAAAAATAAAAAACTTAAGGTTTGACCCTTGTAACAAGATAAATCCTGAGTTTTTCATTTTGTCAATTTAAACATTGAAATTTTTAATTTTTTTTTTCAATCTGAACCATTTACCTATTTTTGTTAAATAAAATCGACTAAAAATGAGTATTTTAGTAATTAAACTCAATAAAAATGAATATTTTAAACATTTTATGTATGCCTGTATTGAGTTTGACAACTAAAAACAAGATTTTTTTGAGATAATTAATCTAACATCCCTATTTAACTTTTGATAATGGAAGAGGTCTGTAGACCGCCCGGAACCCTGCTCCGCACGCGAGGGCGCGAATCGTGGGTCTAGCTACTACAGTTCGGACTCGTGTCACAGTTCCGAATCTAATCTCACAAAGTGCAATGTGAGACCAATAAATCACCAAAGAGTCCAAATCTGGCAAATCGTTTTGGAAAATCGATTTTGATAAAGAAGTGCCAAACATGGACTGCTTTGCCAGATACAGAGTCGCCACCTAAATATTTTATTTTGGGAAATTTAGGAAACCCTGACTCGTGCCTAAGGCCACGTGTCCGTCATCACCAAAGTTGCCTCGGCTCGAGAACTTGGGTACAAGAGGGATAAGGTCCTGAAATGAGCACCCTTGCTCGCCCGATCAAAGATCGGCCTTTACTAACATGATATGTTGTTTTTCAAAACACATGTGTTCTTATTCCGATTATTAATCTAGAATTACTATGTGATGTGCACAGCATACAAGTATAGACTAAATCGCTCAAGTTGGAACAAGACATCTCATGTTTGTTTGTTTGAAAATGGTTTGCAGGTGCTACTTGCAAGTAGGCTAAGTCGCAGATTTGCCACCCTCAAGTGGGCATAGAGAACATGATTTTTCCACTTCAAGTGGGCTTAAAATGCACATTTGATGAATTGTTTCAATTCAAGCAATGAAGCCTTCATCCACAGGCATTCATGCAGTTAAACGCTTAAGCAGTTAGCCTCAAGTCAAGCATGCTAAACATGGAAACATACACATCTCATGCAGTATGCTAAAATGTAAACACTCACAGTGCACTCCGAGCCAAAACAGAAGCTAGTTAGTAATCATGCATGATCCTAGCTAGGTCAACAATGCCTAATGCAACACATGCAAAATGCAACTAAGATAGGCTCGGCTATTCTAAGATGACATATGAATGCAACAACTGATACATGTATCCAAATCGAAATTGAAATACAATGCAGTTTGTATGATGTGCCGAGCCCGGTGCGTGCAAGACAAATGAATGATGCGCGCATGCAAGCATAAGGATGCTAATTGAAACATGCCCTAAAACTAACCATCAAAAGCAGGTAAGTAAAAGGGAGAAAGAAATGGGGGTTGGAAGACATGCACTACACACATGCACGCTTAATACAAAATTTGCCCTCGCGACGGAGGGTCCGAATGAATAATACAAACCAACTAATTAAATAACTGTCCTAGCTAATTAATTATTACAAAACTCTTAACTAATTTAAACAAATTAATTAAGTTACAAAACCAACTAAGTAAGAAACTAAATAGGCTGCCACAGCTCTACCTCGGAATGGTGAATGATGCATGCTCGGTCGCGTCCTCCTGGAAATCCACTACTGTGCCTCATGATGCCTCTGTTTGCACTGTTTTAGACCTCTAAAAACTGTGCCAACCTCCAACGTACTTCTGATCCACCTCATGGACATGCTGAGAGGTCATCGGCCAAGAGGAGTGGCCATCGGCCAGAGTTCATGGCCATCGGCCAAATTTGATAGCCGATCGGCAAACAAAGTGGTCGATCGGCCACTGCTTCCTGCAAATTCTCGCTTTTGCTGCAGCAGAGCACTAACAGAGGCATGGCAATGCATTTACAAGAAAATGTGTGTGCAACTACACTCCTTATCATGTCTAAGGCTCAAAGGAGTGATGCTCAGCTCTCGAGCCATCAATCACGCATCTCAATGCATGATGGCCAAAGAGGTCGAGTTGCACAAATCAATGTCAAATGAATGCACAAAAACACATAAATGCCTTAACCTCTATCATGCATGATCAAGAGGGTCGGCGACCGAGAAATGAGGCACGTTTCATCACTTCAACTATGAAACGTCCCTCATTCCTCGTGTTTGGATTGACACCCTATCCAAACACGATGTAATGCGAGGCATGCACACACTACGCAATGCAACAAGCGTAGAAAAATCATGCTATGCAACAAGCATGCAACAGCATATGCAACAACATGCGATGCCATAAGCATGCAACAACATGCAAATAACAATGCAATGGTAAGGGCCGTGTAATGCAAAATTCAATGGACCAAACCAAACCCCAAATAAGCCTCATGCATGCCGATACCATGGCCAAAGTATGCTAAAAATGGAGTCCAAAAGTACATACAAGCATGCATGCCAATTGGTTCACAAACAAAGCATGAAGGCACCAACTCCCAAGCACATTGAAGGAATGGAAAAGGTGAGAGTGTGGCAGTGAAAAAGGCTCTGACATCACATTCCAAATGAGGCTAAATCATGCACATATGATAAATAACACATGCTAGTGGGCTCAAAGCTTAAAGCTAGCCAAGGGACTTACACCATGGCCATAACAAGCAAGCCCCAAAGGGCCAAGGTGACTCAAAATGGTCCCAAGGTAGGCCAAAACAAGACTAAAAACATGCTTGAACAAGGCTAACTCATGCTAGAATGGAAGGCACAAAACATGACGCATACAAGGCCAATAAGGAAGATTGCACTACACCTACCAAAACCAAGCACGAGATGACTTCACCAACTAAAATCAGAGTTATGGCATGTCAAAATAACACCAAAAATGCACTGATATGGCAGCCCACAAGCTTAGGCAACATGGCATGCATATAGACTCATACTTAAGGCATAAAGCACGACTCACCAAAAGCATTGAAATAGTGGAACATGAGAGAGTATGGCCAAACTATACATACTAAAATCATGGTAGAAATGAGACCAAAGCATGCAAACAACTCAAGTAAGCCATGCTAGAGACCATGAAACTCAAAGCTAATGAGCAAGAATGCATTATGGCTATACAAAGCATGGCATGCATGAACAAAACAACATGAATCAGAGCTTAAACACGTTAAAACATGGACAAAAGCTTCTTGGAGTAAAGCCAAAACATGCTAGAATGATGGTCTAAACACATGATGCATGTTAGGCTAGTGAATGGATTTGCACTACAAGTGCAAGGAGCATGCATGATATGATCAAACCAAGCCAAAACAGTGTTATATCATGGCAAAACAAGGCCTAAGACATGCTGAAATGGAACCACAAAGAGGTATAAAAACATGCCAACTTGGTGAGCCATCAACACAAGCATACAAGGCAAGGAGAGGGGGGACAACCCCCTCCTATTTGAGGCCTCAAAACCACATTCCCACCACTGAAATTCTTCTGGAATTCAGTGGTGAAGAGGCCAAACAAAGGTGATCCAAAGGCCTAAAAGAGATGGCTCAAAACAAGGCCAAATAAGACACAAAAGGGGTAGACCACCCTCACACCCCAAAGAGACCTTAAACAAACATGTGAAGCACTTCAAAACAAGACTATTTTCAGTTGAAAGCTAAGCCAAAGGAAGCATGCAAAGTTGGCTAAACAAGCTATGAAAACAAAGCTTTAAAGAGACAAGAGACTCACCCTTGAAGAACCTCTTTAGAATAGCAACTTCTGAGCCAAAGAAATAGACTTTGAGAGTCCAAACAAGGTCCTCTAGCACCTCAGCAACAAAGCAATGGTGCTTTACTAGGTGTTGTGGTGCAAAAGTGAAGACAAAACACACTTTAAGGCACAAACTCACACCAATATAGAGAGAGAGGAAGAAATATATAGAGGGAGATATATATCTTGTATCTCAGATTTCAGAACCTCTGGAAAGGGAGAGGGGTCTCCCTTCTTATAGAAAAACAAGTCTCAAGCTTGTTTAGCAAGCTAGAGCTTGGTTCAAATCCCTCCATACACGTGTATGGAGGATACACCAAGTGACCAACAGCTAGCACTAGCTAGAAGAAAAATATCTACAAAAGCAGAAAAAAAAAGCCTCGGCCAAAAGATATGGTTGATAGTCCAAAAAGAGTGTCGATCGGCCAAAAAGAGTGCCGATTGGCCATCACTAATGGCCGATGACAAGAAAACATGGCCGATAAGCACAAGGCTTGGCCGATGGGTTGTAGGGAGGCCAACAAGGCACACCACTTCCCTCAGAAACAAAACCACAAGTCCTTGGTCCACAACCAAGCACAAAATAGACAAGTTGAGAGGTTCTAAGGCAAGGCGCGCTGCCGAGACCTTCAGAAACTCAAAACGAACACGAGCATGGATGATCATCGAGTGTTCAAACGATGACGTCCAAGTCTTAAGGACAGTCAAAAATGGGTTGTCTACAGTTGCCCCTCTTTGACAGAACTCGAAAGTCATAAGATGACGGGAGTGAATGTCAAAGCCCAAGGACGACTCATTTTTTACAAGGCCGAAGACTTAGACAAACATGCAAGATAACAAATAAGATGCGCTCGCAGGCAGGGGCAAGATGCAAATGACATGCATGATGCAGAATATAACTTATGATCATGCAAAGATGGCTGTAATGAAGCAATTATGCAAAATAAACGCAACATTTTAGTCAAATAAGAAACAACAGTCTCACACATTCCAACAGAAAGGATGTAAGAAAATTATGCAATTCTCACTACATCTCACGCGTAGAAGGCTAAAAGCGACTACCGAGAATACTCAGAGTCTCAAACACAACACTTCCTAGAGTATCAAACGCAAAAAGGAGAAAGGCATCCAAACGCGTGTCAAACGCGAGAGGAGAAGGGTACATCCAAACACATGTCAAACGCGAATGGAGAAGGGTTGTGCAAGAAAGCATGATGCACATGAAAGTGCGAGTACGTCCAAGCGCGGCACGCGAGTGGAGAAAGGTTGCGCAAGAAAGCGCGATGCACATAACAGTGCGGGTACGTCCAAACGTGACACACGAGTGGAGAAAGGTTGCAGTCAAACTGAACCAGAACTTCTCTGAATGAACCGTACATACAATTACGTCCGGTTTCACCATCTTCAAATAAATCGTACATACAATATCGTGCCTGCACAAAAAGAAACTTTGACAGATACAATAGAGTAGAAACATATGTAGATAGAATGCGCATAACAATGCAAGTGAAAAGGTTGCATGACAATGCAAGCGAAATGGGCACATAACAATGTAGGTCGAACATGCGTGACGATGCAAGTAAAGTGTGCATAACAATGCAAGTAACGTGCGCATAACAATGCGAGTAGGATGTGCATGACAATGCAAGTGACGTGCGCAAAACAATGCGAATAGGATGTGCATGACAATGCAAGTAACGTGCGCAACAACGTAAGTAGGATGTGAGTGACAATGCAACAAGTGTGTGCCCCATGCAACATTAGGATGCATATTCTATGCAAGAGGGAGAAATACATATTATATGCAAAACACGGCGAAACACTGTAATGTAATGTGTTCAAAAGCAATTTTCGAAACTTGCAATATACAAAAGGATACGAAAAAGGATACATCTTGCACGTATCGAGTGCTGCACACGGAAGACACAATTCGAGGTCACCATGGAGACCACTTAAGCTTCAAAAGTGTATTTTCTTGCACTTTCTTGAGAGATGAGAGTACCAAACAACAGAACTACCCCAAACAAGGGCATTACAGGTCCATCGGCCATAAGGGGGGGCCATCGATCATCCATTGGCCATCAAAAGATCTTATCGGCCAACAATTTAGCCGATCGGCTAACAATTTGGCCAATCGGCCAAAAGTGGCAGATTCGGGGCAATTTTGTCCATTCACCTTGGGTCTTTAAGTATAGGGTTCCAAACCCTATTTCCTCACTTCCTCCAAGCCGAAATTCATTCTCCTCCCTCTCTAGGTTGTTTTTCATTCTTCGATCCGAGCTTTTCCCCTGTTTTCAAGCCTCCCACAACGTTCGATTCGCAAAACCCTCGTTGTTTTACACACTTTGAACCGATTGAAAAGTGATTTCGGTGCCACATCCTTGATTTCCATCACTTCGGGTTTGTTTCCCCCGAGTTTACCTTTGGTTTTCATGCCTTTTTCCGCACTTCGACATTTTCTTCCATTTTTCACCCCTCGGGGTTGACTTTCGGTTGACTTTTGGCATTCTTGCCCATTTTCCATATCCTCGGCCATTTTCTTACTCTTCTCGAGATGGCGGACGATATTCCACGGGGTGGGACTCCACCAGAGATGGATATGGATCTCGAGGTCGAGCTCTTACCGCTCAGTGTTCGACCCTTCGACCCGGCGACATACCAGCCCGAGGTGCATGTGTTGCCTCCTGACAGCATTCGCCAGTTCAGAAGCTTCACGCGAGGCGCGCCATTGGAGCTCTTACTACGCGAGCCGGAGTCACACCTATCCTACGGCGCTGCTGAGGTACACTCTTCTCTTTTACTTTCTGCAATGTAGATCACATGTCTTGGATAGCCAATATCATTTTTCATCTGATTAACGCGAATACACTCATATATCGCATGCCTAGTTCAATCTGAGCACATTCATACATGATATGTATGTCAACTCGAACATATGCACACGCACTGCATTTTCATCAATTCTGGACACATTCAAACATTGTATTTATGACACTGCTTCGCATCTGTTTGTCTTGCACACAGGGAGATTCCCATGCCTTCCGGGGGTATGGGAATACCATCGCACGGGGTTGGTACATGGAGCTATCGACGAGGTTCGCCATATCGTTGACAAGGATGGTTTCGGCGTTTTCTGCATGGGACTCTTGCGCCTCACTGCGAGTAGGCCCCTTCTAGGCACGCTAGTGGAGAGATGGTGGGACACCACCGATTCCTTCCACATTTCTGCTGCTGGGGAGATGACGATGACTCCCATTGACTTCTCCATGCTCACTGGCATCGGAGTAGAGGGTGATCCGATCCCTTTTGACACCGACATGGGCGAGTGGGATGCTGCCCAGATCTTCTTGCTTGGCGCTCGTCCACCTCTCTCTCGGCCAGGGTTCGTGAGGTATTCATGGTTCGAGGACCAGTTCAGAGCACAGAGGCCGATGACCCACAAGGAGGTCGACCAGTACGCCCGAGGGTTTCTTATGTTCTTGCTGGGCGCCACTCTCTTTGCCGACCGGGTGAACACTGTTGGCCTCTATCTGCTGAGCGCGCTGGTAGACGTGACCCGGATCCGGCGCTACGACTGGGGTGGCGTAGGATTGGCCACACTGTATGGATACATAAGCTCTTCATCTCGCCGCAGCGGGCACCTGCTAGGAGGCTATTGGCGAGCCTGGGAGGTACACCTTTCTTTTCTGTTTTATAATTCTATTTTACACTATCTGTACACCACACACACTGTATACACCCAATCTGCTTTACACTGACTGTACACTACATACACGCAATCTGCTTCACACTGGCTGTACACCGCACCTACTGAACAAGACACTTCATACACTGCACGATACACTGCACTTCATTCTCTGATTTCTGCTTTATCTGTATTCTGCTTTACTGATAAATATACTCACTGTTACCCTGTTACATTCTGTAGTTGTGGGTGTATGCCTACTTTCCGAGGCTTGCTCCAGAGCCGGAGGTGGAGATGCCCCTCGTTATCCCCTATTCTCACAGATATGATGTGAGGTACGAGCGGAGACCATGAGAGTCTTTCTTGTTCTTCCGCAGATATTTTGACACCATAACCGCAGCAAAGGTATTTCAAAGCTTACAGTTCATTTGAGTTTTGCTCTACATTGTACTTCCGATAGTAGATAACAAACTGTATATCCTGTCATTTGCAGATCACCTGGCAGCCCTGGGCGGTGCTACCTGATGCAGTGAGAGACCAGTACATGGGCGCTCAGGACACTACCCGGTTTCGGGTTTTGCTGGAGGGTCCGGTCTGTCAGGCATGGTATTTAGGAGAGCGCTTCCTGCGTCAGACCCTTGGTTTACCTGAGCAGATAGTCCCGAGGCCACCTTCCACTCATATGAGGCATACAGAGAGGTACACCCCGCAGGAGATGATCGATTTCACGATTGGCTGGGATGCAGACTTCTTCAGAGATGAGGGCGACTACACCGACTTCATCCAGACTTATCTCATGCGACTTCTGACCAGCGCTCACCGAGCTGAGAGAGAGAGGCCTGCAGCCCCAGTAGGAGGAGCGGGAGCATCGAGGGCGACTCAAGCCCATAGCAGGAGGGGTTCCCGGAAGGGACGGAGAGCATAGTGGCCAGACTTGCCCACCACTATGACATGCCGCGGGCTGGCTAGAGAGACTTACCAAATACCCATTGCTCCTCCTCCGGCTGATCATGAGCTCGTCAGAGTTCGAGGCTCGACCCCGATATGTGCCATACTTTGCATTTTGTACAGTGATTTCATTTCATTTGATATCCTGCAAAATACTAATTGCCTCAACACTTTTGCAGGCTTCGATAGAGTACACTGGGCAGGCTCTGGAGCTGACGGCTTCGGTGATGGGGATGCTGCAGAGTAGCATAGACCTGTTGAGTATTTACGTTATCCCGGTAAGTTCTTTTGACCTCAGTCTCAAAACCTTACATAGTCTGTTCCATACTGATCCGATGCATTACATTATCAATACGGCACTTGATACACTGCACTCACATACCACTCACGGCACTGATACACTGCATGTCATACACTGTAATCATACACTGCGCACAGCGTTCATACATTGTAATCATACACTGTATTTGATACCATACTCGGTTTCGCATAACATAACTGATGCGTTTGCCAAATTGTTCTTTTCAAGCCCCATTCCGGATACTAGCCACAGCGGGTGCCTCAGCAGGACCCTCAGCACCTCCTAGAGTAGCAGGGGGAGCCGGACGAAGGATGTCGATACACAGCCGAGGCAGGCATAGGCGTACTTATACCGAGAGCAGTTCGCGGGAGCCTGCCCCAGATGATGACGAGTCTGGTGCGGAGGCAGAGTCGTCTCAGGATGAGGCTGGAGATGGCTCAGGTTCAGACTCAAGCAGTGGAGCTGATGGCAGTGATCCTAGACCTTCGTCCAGGAAGAGAACGAGGAGAGACTCCCGCACTTGAGGCAACTGGCGCCGATTCTAGATGTTTTGTTTTTTGCTTTATTTTCCTCACTCAGGGATAGTATTTTTTTCAACTTGTCCATGTTGATCAGCTGGGAGAACTCTAGGCCATCTTGGTCCATCAAAACGACAGCTCCACCCAACCAGATAGACTTGATGATGTAAGGGCCAGTCCAATTGGGTCTGAACTTGCCCCTTGGGTCATGGATGGGAGCTCGGTTGTCTTTGAGCACTAGATCCCCCTTTTTCAAATTCCTAGACTTAACCTTCTTGTTGAAAGCCCTGGCAATTCTTCGTTGATAACCCTGGATGTGATACAGTGCTTTCAGCCTTCTCTCATCAAAGAGCATGAGTTGTTCGAATCTGCTTTGCTGCCAATCTGCCTCAGCTATCTGACACTCAGCCAATACTCGTAATGACGGAACCTCAACTTCGATAGGCAGAACAACCTCCATCCCATAGACCAAGGAAAACGGAGTTGCCCCAGTAGAAGTTCGAATTGAAGTCTGGTAGCCCCACAAAGCAAACGGCAACTTATCTGGCCAGTCCTGGTAGGTTTCCACCATCTTCTGCAGAATGTGCTTGATGTTCTTATTGGTGGCCTCAACAGCTCTGTTGGTTTGCGGCCGATATGTAGATGACTTATGAAAAGCCACGTTGTATTTCTCCAACAAGTCAATCACTTCCTTCTTGAAGTGGGAAGCATTATCCGAAATAATCTCATTCGGGACCCCGTAGCGACAGATGATGTTATTCCTGATGAACTTAGCAACGTGCGATGCCTTTAACACCACGTAAGATTGGGCTTCAACCCACTTCGTAAAGTAGTCTATCGCTACTAGAATATACTCATGCCCGTTGGACCCCTTTTGAATGACAACCCCAATCACATCAATCCCCCAGATTGAAAACAGCCATGGCGAAGTCATGTTGTACAGCTTCGACGGCGGAATATTCATGCGGTTTGCATGGATCTGACATTTGTGGCATCGCCGGATAAAGCCAATACAATCCTCCTCTATGGTGGACCAATAATAACCCTGTCTAAGGATCTTCCGGGCTAGCATCACCTCGTTCATGTGCGCTCCGCACTCTCCTCCGTGGATGGCCTCCATCAGGCACTTGGATTCTTCAGCATCAACACACAGTTTATGCATCCCGAGATGACCTCTCTTGTACAGTTTACCCCCGCAGACGATGAACTGAGTAGCCATTCTTCGAATTGCCCTCTTATCTTTGGCATTTTCCCCTGGTGGATACGCTTCCTTTTCCAAGAAGTTCCAGACATCGTAACACCAGGGATTTTCATCTTGTACCTCATCTATGGCAGCAATCAGCTCGTAGGCCGGCACGAATTTTTGTTCGATGATGATCGGACGCATCTAGACTTCGAAAGGAATGTCTATCATAGAAGATAGAGTTGCTAATGAATCCGTGAACCTGTTGTTCTCTCTTAACAGATGAGCGAAGTTCAGTTTCTCAAACCGAGGAATCAGAGCGTCCAAGGTCTGGTGATAAATTCTCGTATTTTCTTCTTTAACTTTCCAATCTCCTTTAGCTTGAGATACAACAAGGTTTGAGTCCCCGATGACGTCCAACCGTTTTGCCCCTAGTTCCAGGGCGGCTTCTAATCCAGCAATACATGCCTCATATTCTGCCTCATTGTTCGACACTTTGAATCGGAGTTTGAATGCTAAGGGTATCCGGGAATTGTCGGGTGCTATCAGCAACACCCCTATCCCATACCCGTATTGGTTTGACGCTCCGTCAAAGTACATCGTCCAAGTCTCTTTTTTCACATGCAGAATGGCCTCGCCTGGGAACAGATACTCAACTGCTTCATCCCCTTCAACTGGGTGATCGGCTAAGAACTCCGCTACCGCTCTCCCTCTCACTGACTTGCGTGTCATGTACTTCAGATCAAATTCGGAAAGCAGAAGCAACCAACGGGCTAGCCTACCCGTAAGTGCTGGTTTCTCAAAGAGATATTTGATGGGATCTAATCTCGAAACCAGTATTACAGAGTGAGCTAACAGGTAGTGCCGCAGCTTCTTGGTAGCCATACCCAGGCCAGACAAGCCTTCTCCAACGGAGTGTAGCGGGTCTCATAATCCAGTATTTTCTTGCTCAGGTAGTAGATAGCTCTCTCCACTTTGTCCGCAGACTCCTGTGAAAGCATGCAGCCCATTGTAGTTTCAGTCACTGAAAGGTACAGAATCAACGGTTTCCCCGGCTTAGGCGATGACAGCACAGGTGGGTTCTGTAAATATTGCTTGATCTATTCAAGAGCAGCTTGGCATCGGCCGTCCCATTAGAACTTCTTTCCTTTCTTCAGGAGACTAAAGAGTGGTTCACAAGTCAAGGTTAATTTTGCAATAAACCGTCTTATGAATTGCACTTTACCCAGAAAGCCTTGCACCTCCTTCAGTCTTCGGTGGTGGCATTTCTAAGATGGCCTTGATTTTGGAAGGATCAACGTCGATACCTCTTTGTGTGATCAAGAACCCCAACATTTTCCCTACTGTAACACCAAATGTACATTTTTTAGGATTCAGCCGCAACCGATACTCTCTGATCCGTTGAAAGAATTTCTGCAAGGAGGTGTAGTGGCCCTCTCTTTCCTTGGACTTGACAATCATGTCATCCACGTACACCTCCACCTCTTTATGGATCACATCATGCAAAATCGTGGTCGTAGCCCGTTGATACGTAGCTCCAGCATTCTTCAGCCCAAACAGCATCACCCTATAACAATAGGTCCCCCACGGGGTGGTGAAGGCAGTCTTCTCCCTGTCTTCGGGGTGCCATCAAAATCTGATTGTAGCCTAAAAAGCCATCCATGAATGAGAGCAACGCATGCCCAGCAGTGAAGTCCACTAATTCGTCAATATGCAGCAGAGGAAAGTCGTCCTTCGAATTGGCTTTGTTCAAATCCCTGAAGTCCACACATACCCGAATTCTGCCGTCCTTCTTCGGCACCGGAACTATATTGGCCAACCAAGTTAGGTATTCAGATACCAGCAAGAACCCTGTGTTAATTTGCTTGGTGACCTGTTCTTTGATCTTGAAAGCCTAGTCCAGGCAGATGCTTCGGAGTTTCTACTTAACAGGTCGGGCCTCTGGGTCAAGAGGGATCCGGTGTTGTACAATCTCAGGATCGATTACAGGCATGTCTTCATAGGACCATGTGAAAACATCTTTGAAATCTTTTAACAAAGCGACTAAGCGCTCGCGCTCCTCCGAAGACAACGTGGACCCGATCTGGACCAGCCGCGGGTTCTTCTCAGTACCAACATTAATTGTGGTGATTTCATCATCCAAGAGTTTTACAAACCTCTCCTGCTCTTGATCAAGTAAATATTTCAAAACCGGAGGAATTTCTTCCTCGTCGTTTTCATCAAAATTTTGAAAGTCTTGATTAATGCAATAAATTAAGGGCATAGAAAAGTACTCGGAAGCCACAGCCATTCCATTCTCATTAATAACATCCAGTTCGCTTGATTCCTTTGTTACAACAGACTCAAAGGAAAAAGAAAAAGATGACCTCGACAGGACTGTGGCATCCGGGTTGTCACCCCCGGGAATACCAGACTCAGACTCAGATGAGCTGGGACCTGATTCCGACTCCACAGACTCGGTGGAATCAGATTCTGGCTCACTACCTGACCCGATGCTGCTTGATAAAAAGCCCTCCTCGTATTGCCAGACGAGGGAGGGTGCGATGGATGCATCCAAAATGTTTGAAGATGGGCTTATAGCCATTTCATTCCCGATCATAGAGACTGAGTTATCCCCCAAGCACTCCTGTACGATCTAAGGATCTGAGAGTAGACAAGCCAGTGCTACCCCCATTTCAATCTCTGTGCTATCGGAATCCTCCTCCTTGCACTGCTCAGCCTCAGTTGGTGGGTCTGTCTGCTCTTCGGCAACATCATCCCCGGACAATTGCAAGTCAAAGAAAATCTCGAACCCCGGCAAGCACCGCCTCTCTGCATTTAGCCATGGCTCTAGGAAGCCGCAGGATGGGAAGTCTTCCCCCTCCCGGACAAAGCGTCCGTCAGGGTACCCTGGATAGGCCGGTGCACCAACTCATAAGGCTTCCCAACTTGCTTTGCTCTGGCCCTTCCGGCCATTTCTTTTCCTTTCCTCACCCAGTCCTCCTTGGTAGGCAGATAACCTAAACCAAAGGTATGTGGGTTATGCGGCACTTCGGCCGATGTTGCAATGCCTTTCCGGCCACTGTGCCCTAATCCCATCTCGGGATATGCTGGAGCTAGTTCATAAGGTAGACAGACTGTGCACTGATGTATAACCCCTCATCAACAGCTAGTATGTTCTGTACAACTCGAGCCTCGGCTAAGGTAAATCCTGACAGGAACACATCCTCCGCAACATGCTCAATATCCAGAATTGGTGTAGAAACCTCTGGCGGTGGATGTATTGACGAATTCCCAAAAACTATAGCTACCACCTTCCCGTGGGGGTATTTTAGCATTTGGTGCAGGGTGGAAGAGACCGCCTTCACCTGGTGCAACCACGGCCGCCCTAGGAGTAGATTGAAGGTTGCGGGAACATCCAAGACATGAAAGTCAATATCCTGTTGTCCTGGACCAACTTGAGTCTGAATCTGCACAGTCCCCATCACCTCTCTGCTGGTATTGTCATATGCCCTTGTCACCTAGGCAGTTGGCACAAAATTCGCGAGCTTCAACCCGACAGCATATGCCGTCCTCGACGTGCACACGTTGATAGCAGATCCTGTGTCAACAAGAACTACTGGTACCCATTTCTCTCTACACTCGACAGAGATATAGAGAGGTTTGTTATGGTTTGAGCCCTCAGGCGGCAGTTCCTTATCAGTGAAGGTCAACATCGGGGAAGCTCCTCCCGGAAAAACCAACCCTACCAGCTGTTCAAGCGTGGTGTTGATTGAAAGTTGGGCCTTGTCCATCGCAAAAAGGATAGCCTGTCTATGAACTCTTGAGGCCATAAGCAGTCCCCAGATAGAGATGTCTGTTTGTATCTTCTTAAGCTATTTCAGTACCTCCTCTTCGAGCAGTTTTTCTTTCTGCTTCTCTGCTTCTTTGTCCTTTCCGGACGCCTCTGGTTGATCCAAGTGTGGGGGCTTGAAATACCGCCCACTCCTAGTCAAGTGGTCCACCTTTCCCACATACCAGGTATCATCCGGTTGGCTTTGCCCCCAATCTTCATCAGTGTGGGCAAGACATAGGTCATCATCTTCCCACCACATACCATCGGCAACCAACAGACACCTGTCCGATTCCGTTATTACTATTTCTGTGCGCACGACACATTCCGTTCTTGTGCTCACAGCATATTCCGTCCCCGCAGGGGCTTTGGTCTTTTTAGCCCTTTCCAGATCTTCGATCTTTTCCCGCTCAAACTGCTTCAGTGCAGCCTGCTGTTCAGCATCTTCTGTACTTAAAGTGCCATATTCTGAGCAAAATTCTTTACACCGATGCTCTCTGGCGGTGGCTCCTGATTCCCAGCCATTCCGGCTACTGTTGATGTCCCCGTTTCTGACGGTCCTTGCTCTGGCTGAGGTACCTCAATAACATCCGGCTCATCGCTGAGCCACCCAGTAGCTTCTACTGACCCTTCCAAATCAAACCAGTTGACAGTCACGTTCCCTTGATCCTATTCGTTGAAAAACTGAAGGTTGGCAATGTCCTTTTCTAGCTCAGCTAGGTCATCTAGCCCTTGATTAGGTCTATCTTCCTGTACTACACTGATCGCTGCCCCCACTAGCAATTCTACCCTTGGCTTAGGTTGATCTGTTGGTGTGATGTAACCGCTTGGGTTGTACACAAATCTCACAGACCCCTCAAGCTCTGAATCCTCATTCCCCTCTGCTCCCAAAGTTGACCCAATTCTATCTTCGATAGTCACCACACCGGTTCAGGTTGGGTTCGGGAGATGTCCAACATGCACAAGTCCGCGCTTTCCGGAATGAACACCTCCGGCTTGGGTAGGTGGGAAGGGGTAATATATATGCTAGGGTCATATGGCACAACCCCAGTTCGGATTAGGTTGATACGTTTGGGAGTTGGAGCTTGGTTATGTGGTGGGAGTGGGTTGGTGGTGACATTCAGTTTCTCCGGAGGCACGATCACCCTGTTGTCAACGAGATCCTGAATCTCATGATGCAATCTATAGCACTGGTCGGTGTCATGACCATGCTGTTGGTGAAAGGCACAGTATTTAGCTGGGTTATGGGAGGGAGGAAGTTTGTCTGGCAATGGCCGCGGCTCCAGGGGCTTCAAGTGCCCTTTCCTGATCAGAACCCCTAGAGCTTTGGACAGGGGCATGTATAGTGGAGTGAAGGTTCTTTGGCCTCGGGGTGAATACCTGGCTATTTGTGAGCTACTTCCGGACGCACCGGAAAAAGGGTGTAGCTGTAAGGGTTTTTGGAGTGGTGGTGGTGACCATGCAAACATCTGAAGTTCTAGCAGCTGCAGCACTACTTGTGCCTGCATTCGTACTGTGGTTGAATACCCTCTTGGGCTTCTCTCTTTCATGGTCAATTAGACCCTATTTCATGGCGTCCTCGATCTGCACCCCAATCTCATGTAGATCCGCAAAGGTGGGAAAGGGGAGGACGATCATCTTTTGCATAAGCTTAGGCTGAAGGTTGCGCACAACTATCCTTATCTGATCTTTGTCAACCGGCCTGATGGTCATCATCGAGGCTTTGGCCCTCCAACGGGTTACGAAGTCGGAGAAGCTCTCCTTTGGCTCATGTCTAGTTGTCTCCAGATCACAAGTTGTGACCTCGATCTGCGTGTTGTAGGAGTATTGAGCTATAAAGGCCTCAGCCATCTCCTCCCAGCTTCTCTTAACAGAGTCCTCCAGCTTTGCGTACCAAATAGCCGCTACACCCGACAGGGTCCAGCCAAAGAGGGAAAGTTTATGCAATCTGGAGAGGCCCATCGGCCTTAGGATATCCGAAAACAACCGCAGGTGCACCATAGGATCTCCAGACCCGTCAAAGCAGTCTATGTGCGGCATTTTAAACCGGTCTGGCAGAGTCACGGCCGAGTCGATGTATCCATCCTCTATATCCGAAATGGATTTCACGCCTTGAGCCTTCTTGAACAGGTTTTCTAGCTTGCTCACTTTTAGCGCTGTTGGATCCACCTTGAACTCAAATGGTGTATCCACTAGATTGGTGGGCGCTTTGGACAGCTGGGGTAGGATTGGGGGCGGAGCCGGCCCCGTTGGAATATCCGTATTTTCTTGGACGTTTGCAGTCTCCCCGGGTGTTGGAACTCTTGGTGGGGGAGGAGGTGGGTGCGAAGCAGATGCCCCAGCTTGCTGTGGTTGTTTCTATTGTTGGAGTCTGGCAATCAGCTCTGTTTGTTGGGCGACAACCTCGGCTTGGCGCGCGGCCAACTCTGCTTGGCGGGCAGCATCCCGCTACATGGCTTGCATAGTTTCTTGGAGCTAACGCATCATCTCTTTCATGCCTGCCATAATGTACTGATCTATCTGAACAACCGGTATGTCTGTCTCTGCGGTAGAAACTAAAATCTCAACCTGACTATTCAAGGACCACTGATCTGGCAACCGTTGTACCGATGCACTGCGCCTAGCTGACCTTCATCTAGCAACCGGGGGTAAAGAAAGAAACACTGCTTGTCCGTCTATCAGATCTGCGAATCGATGAAGTCTGCGACCTCTAACCCAGAGTGCTTGGGGAATATCTGCCTAGTCAGATGCAATTGTGCTAAACTACCTTGCAAAAAGATAAATAAAGCATAATAAGGAAATAATGAACAGAAAAATGGACAGTATAACGGCTTAAAATCAAGACAACACACAGTTGGTATTTGTAAGCTGAAACACACTGTTCTCAATACTGATCACTGTTCCCAAATCACTGCCCTAGATCTGATACCCTCAAGTAAAACTGATTCCCCAAATACTGATACTGATGACCTCAAGCCTGATACCCAGACTTGCAAACTGATACATGCGTTCCTGTAGAAGCACATTCTAAAAGCACATAGCAAGCAAGTGAGAGCCAAAAACACCCCTATGGAGGGGTAGGGTTTCCCTGTCCTATCTTGTCAGGAGCTAGGGTTTCACTACGCACACAGCGGTTTCAAACAACCTACAATCGGGTAAGCAACCTATCCTAGCTTGGAATGGTCACTATGGATTCCGATATGCACTAGTTCGAATGGTCAAAAAGGGTGCCTCGGTAACAACCGAGGTTTGTGTTCCCGTCGTGGCAGAGCCCGCAACCGGTCAGCCTTATGGCACGCTTCTCAAAGCAAGCCTCCAGCAAACCGTTCAGGAATAGCATACGGCAAACACGGTGTCCTAGGCGTACCAATGCAAATGCAATGCAAAGAGACACATAAGTGTGAGCAAAACAAGATATCATGAGTTCGAGTCAAATTCTCTAAATCCCCAACAGAGTCGCCAGAAACTGTAGATCACCTAGAATTTCGCACCGCACGTGAGGGCGCGAATCGTGGTTCTAGCTACTACAGTTCGGACTCGTGTCACGGTTCTGAATCTAATCTCACAAAGTGCAATGTGAGACCGATAAATCACCAAAGAGTCCAAATCCGGCAAATCGTTTTGGAAAATCGATTTTAATAAAGAAGTGCCAAACATGGACTGCTTTGCCAGATACAGAGTTGCCACCTAAATATTTTATTTTGGGAAATTTAGGAAACCCTGACTCGTGCCTAAGGCCACGTGTCCGTCATCACCAAAGTTGCCTCGGCTCGGGAACTTGGGTACGAGAGGGGAAGGTCCTAAAATGAGCACCCCTGCTCGCCCGATCAAAGATCGGCCTTTACTAACATGATATGTTGTTTTTGAAAACACATGTGTTCTTATTCCGGTTATTAATCTAGAATTACTATGTGATGCGCACAGCATACAAGTATAGACTAAATCACTCAAGTTGGAACAAAACATCTCATGTTTGTTCGTTTGAAAATGGTTTGAAGGTGCTACTCGCAAGTAGGCTAAGTCGCGGATTTGCCACCCTCAAGTGGGCTTAGAAAACATGATTTTGCCACTTCAAGTGGGCTTAAAACGCACATTTGATGAATTGTTCCAATTCAAGCAATGAAGCCTTCATCCACAGGCATTCATGCAGTTAAACACTTAAGCAGTTAGCCTCATGGCAAGCATGCTAACATGGAAACATACACATCTCATGCAGCATGCTAAAGCGTAAACACTCACAGTGCTCCGAGCCAAAACAGATCCTAGCTATGTCAACAATGCCTAATGCAACACATGCAAAATGCAACTAAGATAGGCTCGGCTATTCTAAGATGGCATATGAATGCAACAACTGATACATGTATTCAAATCGGAATTGAAATACAATGCAGTTTGTACGATGCGCCGAGCCCGGTGCATGCAAGACAAATGAATGATGCACGCATGCAAGCATAAGGATGCTAATTGAAACATGCCCTAAAACTAACCATCAAAAGCAGGTAAGTAAAAGGGAGAAAGAAATGGGGGTTGGAAAACATGCATTACACACACGCACGCTTAATACAAAATTTGCCCTCGCGACGGAGGGTCCGAATGAATAATACAAACCAACTAATTAACTAACTGTCCTAGCTAATTAATTATTACAAAACTCTTAACTAATTTAAACAAATTAATTAAGCTACAAAACCAACTAAGTAAGAAACTAAATAGGCTACCACAGCTCAGCCTCGGAATGATGAATGATGCATGCTCAGTCGCGTCCTCACGGAAATCCACTACTGTGCCTCATGATGCCTCTGTTTGCACTATTTTAGACCTCTGAAAACTGTGCCAACCTCCAAAGTACTTCTGATCCACCTCATGGACATGCTGAGAGATCATCGGCCAATAGGAGTGGCCATCGGCCAAAGTTGATGGCCATCGGCCAAATTTGATAGCCGATCGGCAAACAAAGTGGTCGATCGGCCACTGCTTCCTGCAAATTCTCCCTTTTGTTGCAGCAGAGCACTAACAGAGGCATGGCAATATATTTACAAGAAAATGTGTGTGCAACTACACTCCTTATCATGTCCAAGGCTCAAAGGAGTGTAATGCTCGGCTCTCAAGCCATCAATCACGCATCTCAATGCATGATGGCCAAAGAGGTTGAGTTGCACAAATCAATGTCAAATGAATGCACAAAAACACATAAATGCCTTAACCTCTATCATGCATGATCAAGAGGGTCGGCGACCGAGAAATGAGGCACGTTTCATTACTTCAAGTGTGAAACGTCCCTCATTCCTCATGTTTCGATTGACACCCTATCCAAACACGATGCAATGCGAGGCATGCACACACTATGTAATGCAACAAGCATGCAACAGCATGCAATGCACCAAATATGCAACAACATGCGATGCCACAAGCATGCAACAACATGCAAATAACAATGCAATGGTAAGGGCCATGTAATGCAAAATTCAATGGACCAAACCAAACCCCAAATAAGCCTCATGCATGCCGATACAATGGCCAAAGTATGCTGAAAATGGAGTCCAAAAGTACATACAAGCATGAATGCCAATTGGTTCACAAACAAAGCATGAAGGCACCAACTCCCAAGCACATTGAAGGAGTGGAAAAGGTGAGAGTGTGGCAGTGAAAAAGGCTCTAAAATCACATTCCAAATGAGGCTAAATCATGCACATATGATAAATAACACATGCTAGTGGGCTCAAAGCTTAAAGCTAGCCAAGGGACTTACACCATGGCCATAACAAGCAAGCCCCAAAGGGCCAAGGTGACTCAAAACAGTCCCAAGGCAGGCCAAAACAAGACTAGAAACATGCTTGAACAAGGCTAACTCATGCTAGAATGGAAGGCACAAAACATGACGCATACAAGGCCAATAAGGATGATTGCACTACACCTACCAAAACCAAGCACAAGATGACTTCACCAACTAAAATCAGAGTTATGGCAAGTCAAAATAACACCAAAAATGCACTGATATGGCAGCCAACAAGCTTAGGCAACATGGCATGCATATAGACTCATACTTAAGGCATAAAGCACGACTCACCAAAAGCATTGAAATAGTGGAACATGAGAGAGTATGGCCAAACTATACATACTAAAATCATGGTAGAAATGAGACCAAAGCATGCAAACAACTCAAGTAAGCCATGCTAGAGACCATGAAACTCAAAGCTAATGAGCAAGAACGCATTATGGCTATACAAAGCATGGCATGTATGACCAAAACAACATGAATCAAAACTTAAGCACGTTAAAACATGGACAAAAGCTTCTTGGAGTAAAGCCAAAACATGCTAGAATGATGGTCTAAACACATGATGCATGTTAGGCTAGTGAATGGATTTGCACTACAAGTGCAAGGAGCATGCATGATATGATCAAACCAAGCCAAAATAGTGTTATATCATGGCAAAACAAGGCCTAAGACATGCTGAAATGGAACCACAAAGAGGTATAAAAACATGCCAACTTGGTGAGCCATCAACACAAGCATACAAGGCAAGGAGAGGGGGGACAACCCCCTCCTATTTGAGGCCTCAAAACCACATTCCCACCACTGAAATTCTTCTGGAATTCAGTGGTGAAGAGGCCAAACAAAGGTGATCCAAAGGCCTAAAAGAGATGGCTCAAAACAAGGCCAAATAAGGCACAAAAGGGGTAGACCACCCCCACACCCCAAAGAGACCTTAAACAAACATGTTAAGCACTTCAAAACAAGACTATTTTTAGTTGAAAGCTAAGCCAAAGGAAGCATGCAAAGTTGGCTAAACAAGCTATGAAAACAAAGCTTTAAAGAGACAAGAGACTCACCCTTGAAGAACCTCTTTAGAACAGCAACTTCTGAGCCAAAGAAACAGACTTTGAGAGTCCAAACAAGGTCCTCTAGCACCTCAGCAACAAAGCAATGGTGCTTTCCTAGGTGTTGTGGTGCAAAAGTGAAGACAAAACACACTTTAAGGCACAAACTCACACCAATATAGAGAGAGAGGAAGAAATATATATAGAGAGAGAGATATATCTTGTATCTCAGATTTCAGAACCTCTGGAAAGGGAGAGGGGTCTCCGTTCTTATAGAAAAACAAGTCCCAAGCTTGTTTAACAAGCTAGAGCTTGGTTCAAATCCCTCCATACACATGTATGGAGGATACACTAAGTGACCAACAGCTGGCACCAGCTAGAAGAAAAATAGATGTAAAAGAAGGAAAAAAAAAAAGCCTCGGCCAAAAGATATGGCCGATAGTCCAAAAAGAGTGCCGATCGGCCAAAAAGAGTGCCGATCGGCCATTTGTAGACGTGCCCGAGGACTCCCGAGCTTCGCGCGTGAAGGCGCGAAATTCGTTTGCACTCTAGCTACTACAAGTTCAGACTCATGTCAAGGTTCTGAATCTAATCTCACAATGTGCGATGTAAGATCGATAAATCACCAAAGAGTCCAAATCCGACAAATCGTTTTGGAAAATTGATTTTTATAAAGAAGTGCCAAACATGTACTGCTTTGCCAGATACAGAGTCGCCACCTAAATATTTTATTTTGGGTGAATTTAGGAAACCCTGACTCGTGCCTAAGGCCACGTGTCCGTCATCACCAAAGTTGCCGCGGCTCGGGAACTTGGGTTTGATTGGGGAAGGTCATTTAATGAGAAACCCCGCTCGCTCGATCAAAGATCGGCCTGTACTAAACATGATATCTTGTTTTTGAAAACACATATGCTCTTATTCCAGTTAATTAGCTAGAATTACTATGTGATGCACACAGCATACAAGTATAGACTAGATCGCCTAATTTGGAACAAAACATTGCATATCCGTTTGTTTGGAAATGGTTTGAAGTTTGCTACTCGCAAGTAGGCTAAAATGCAGATTTCAATGAATTGTTCCAATTCAAGTAATCCAACCTTCACCCACAAGCATTCAGGAAGTTAATCACATAAGCAATTAGCCTCATGGCAAGCATTCTTTCATGGCAGTCAATAACACACATGCAGTATGCTAAAGCATAAACACTCACAGTGTACCCCGAGCCAAAACAAAGAACTAGTTAGAAATCATGCATGATCCTAGTTCATGTTAAGATGGCTAATGCAACACATGCGAAATGCAACTAAGATAGGCTCGGCTATCCTAAAATGGCATATGAAATGCAACTTGGTACATGTATTCAAATAGGTATTGAAATACAATGCAGTTAGTATGATGCGCCGAGCCCGGTGCATGCAAAACAGATGAATGGATGCATGCATGCAAGCATAAGGTATGCTAATCGAAATATGCCCTAAAACTAACCATCGTAAGCGGTTAAGTAAAAGGGAGAAAGAATTGGGGGTTGGAAGACATGCATCACACACACGCACGCTTATTACAACATTACGCCCTCTCGAGGGAGGGACCGAATAAGAAGCTAACTAGCTAATCTAAGCTAATTAAACTAATTATTACAATACAATTAATTAACTAATCCTAGTTAACTAATTATTACAAAACGAATTGAATAGTGAACGCATT
The DNA here is from genome assembly GCA_030407325.1 of Camellia japonica. NCBI lineage: Eukaryota > Viridiplantae > Streptophyta > Magnoliopsida > Ericales > Theaceae > Camellia > Camellia japonica. The sequence continues at coordinate 112,402,366 of JAPPVO010000031.1, forward strand.
AACTAATTAAAGTACAAACCAAACCAAAAGCAAGCTATCTAAGCATGGCAGCTAAGGAAAGCAGTAAAACAGGAGATTCTCAGAGGGAGAAGACTGGATGCATGCAAGCCTGGTCGCCTCGTTCAGAAATCCAATGCGATGCCCCAATTTGCCTCTGTTTTCACCTGTTCTCAGAAACTTGCACCAAGCTCCAGAAAACTGAAACTTCACCTTGGGAGTCCTGTGGGAGGGTGGCCGACCACTTTTGGTTGCCTCTGAACCACTTTTGGTTGTCTCCCACCCTTGTACCACCTTCCAAACAAGGAAAACAAGGTTTGTACCAAAAACAAACCAAAACGGGTGCAAAACGAGAGGTCAGGAGGCAAAGCACGCAGCCGAAAGTCCCGAAAACTAGCTGACGAGCACCAAAAGTGGTATGCAACCACAAAAGTGGTCTCCCGGACCACAGTGTTTCTCTAGGCAGAGGAAACAAGGTGTGGTTCGAAAACCACGCCAAACGGAGAACGTTAAGCGGTCCCAAGACAAGGCGCGCGGCCAAAGGCTCAAAAAACCGGAAACTAGTCTCCAAACGGGAAAAGTGGCCTACGACCGCAAAAAGTGGTCTACGACCACAAAGAGATGGTCGACGAGACCTTTCCCTCCCTCCGGGAAGAGAAAACAAGATTCGGTCCACAAATCGAGCCGAAGCACAAAACAGTTCAGAGGCCCGGAGGCAAGGCTCTCAGCCAAAACTCCAAAACCTCTAAACAAGCACAACATGCACCATCACCGAGCGCTCAATCGATGACGTCTGAGTCTTAAGGTCGGTCAAAAATGGGGTGTCTACAGTTGCCCCTCTTTGACAGAACTCGAAAGTCATAAGTGACGGGAGTGAATGTCAAAGCCCAGAGACGACCCATTTTTGACAAGGCCGAAGACTTAGACAAACAGGCAAGATAACAAAGAGATGTGCCCGCAGGCTAGGGCAAGATGCAAATGACAATGCAAGAAGCCAAACATAACTTATGATCATGCAAAGAAAGCTGTAACGAAGCAAATATACACAATAAATGCAACAGCTTAAGCAAGCGAAAACGAACCAAACTACATTACATGCAGAAAGGATGTAAGAGAATTATACAATTCTCACTACGTCTCCCACGGAGTGCATACAATACCGTCCGGTTCATCTAGTTGCGCCAGCTTCAAATAAACCGTACATACAATATCGTGCCTGCAAAAGAAAGAAACTCAACAAGTACAATATCATTAGAAACATGCATAGCAATGCAAGTGAAAGGTGCGTAACAACACAAATGGAGGGGTGCATGAAAATGCAACCTAAGTGTGACGCATAACAATGCGGAAAGGGGTGCACAAAATAACGCAATGCACTAACAAGTGCAAGTAAGGTGCGCAAGATAGCGCGAATGATACTATGTAATGCACAAAACAGTGTGATGCGCTAAACAGCGCGATGCACAAGACAGCGCGATGCGCTAGGCAGCGCGATGCACAAGACAGTGCGATGCGCTAGACAGTGCGATGCGCTAGACAACGCGATGCACAAGACAGTGCGATGCGCTAGACAGCGTGATGCACAAGACAGTGCAATGAAACAGATAGTACAGTAGATGCAGAGGGTGACAAACTCTAACCACGCTGAAATGGTGAGAGGAGGTCCAAAACAACCCGCCCAAGCGCATACACGATGCAGCCTGAGATAAATTCAAAACACCCTGAAATCGTGTGAGGAAGAACCAAACTCTAACCACGCTGAAATCATGAGAAGAGGTCAACAAAATTCCAAACACGCTGAAATCGTATGAGGAAGAACCAAACTCTAACCACGCTGAAATCGTGAGAAGAGGTCAACAAAATTCCAAACACGCTGAAATCATGTGAGGAAGAACCAAACTCTAACCACACTGAAGTCGTGAGAAGAGGTCAACAAAATTCCAAACATGCTGAAATCGTGTGAGGAAGAACCAAACTTTAACCATGCTGAAATCGTGAGAAGAGGTCAACAAAATTCCAAACACGCTGAAATCGTGTGAGGAAGAACCAAACTTTAACCACGCTGAAGTCATGAGAAGAGGTCAACAAAATTCCAAACACGCTGAAATCGTGTGAGGAAGAACCAAACTCTAACCACGCTGAAGTCGTGAGAAGAGGTCAACAAAATTCCAAACACGCTGAAATCGTGTGAGGAAGAACCAAACTCTATCCACGCTGAAGTCGTGAGAAGAGGTCAACAAAATTCCAAACACACTGAAATCGTGTGAGGAAGAACCAAACTCTAACCACGCTGAAATTGTGAGAAGAGGTCAACAAAATTCCAAACACGTTGAAATCGTGTGAGGAAGAACCAAACTCTAACCACGCTGAAGTTGTGAGAAAAGGTCAACAAAATTCCAAACACGCTGAAATCGTGTGAGGAAAGGGACAGAGGGAGAAACATGGGGACAAATCCCCGTGTTTCGGAATGGCTCAAGCATTGGAACATATTCCAAATGCTCTTAACCGAAAGGAAGAAACATAGGGACCTGTCCCACTGTTTCAGAATGGCCTAAGCATTGGAACACGTTCCAAATGCTCTTAACCAAGGAGGGAGAAACATAGGGACCCATCCCACTGTTTCGGAATGGTATAAGCATTGGAACACGTTCGAAATGCTCTTAACCAAGGAGGGAGAAACATAGGGACCCGTCTCACTGTTTCGGAAAGAAGGAAAAACATAGGGACCCGTCCCACTGTTTCGGAAAGAAGGAGAAACATAGGGGCCCGTCCCACTGTTTCGGAAAAAAGAGAAACATAGGGACATATCCCCATGTTTCGAAGAGAAGAGAAACATAGGGACATATCCCCGTGTTTTGGAAAGAAGAGAAACATAGGGACCCGCCCCACTGTTTTGGAAAGAAGGGAAACATAGGGACATATCCCTGTGTTTCGGAAAGAAGGAGAAACATAGGGACATATCCTCGTGTTTCGGAAAGAAAGAGAAACGTAGGGACATATCCCCGTGTTTCGGAAAGAAAGAGAAATGTAGGGACATATCCCCGTGTTTCGGAAAAAAGGAGGAGAAACCTCTCAGCGTATCACACATGAGAGAGGGAAAGGAAAGCCTCTCAGCGTAGCACACGCTAGAGAGGAAAGAGAAAACCTCTCAGCGTAGCACACGCTAGAGAGGAAAAAGAAAACCTCTCAGCGTAGCACACGCTAGAGAGGAAAGAGAAAACCTCTCAGCGTAGCACACGCTAGAGAGGAAAGAGAAAACCTCTCAGCGTAGCACACGCTAGAGAGGAAAGAGAAAACCTCTCAACGTAGCACACGCGAGAGAGGAAAGAGAAAACCTCTTAGCATAGCACACGCTAGAGAGGAAAGAGAAAACCTCTCAGCGTAGCACACGCTAGAGGGGAAAAGAAACATCTCTCAGCGTATCACACGCAAGAGAGGAAAGGTACCAGTCAAACTGGACCGGAACTTCTCTGAATGAACAGTACATACAATACGGTTCACGAAAGAAACCTGACAGGTAGAATGCAAAACAATGCATGATGTTTAAGGAATGCAAGAAACAAACAAAGCGGCACTTTAGAAAGCACCTCACGGGGTGAGTGGCAACAAACCGCTCTACTCCGACGGGGATCTCCCTTTACATTGTGTTGTTCGAACACTTACCTTGAACTCACAGTACGAAGGTGCTGAAATGCTGACAAGGAGTAACATCTGCTGGGGAAGCCACGGATGTCGCTTTTCTTCCTGATCATATTCACAACTTTCCCTATTCTTCAATGGGGTGACAGACTAGGTTGGTTCAGTATCCAGAATCGAGGCGCATACCTACTACCTCAACCTATGGGGCTTCTATACAGATTTCATGTCGGGGATACACCCCTGGGTATTTAAACCAGACTTTAGTCTCGGAAATTCCAAACCTTTGTGTTCTAGGCATCAGCCATTCGAACTCTAGTTTCCACCAACGCAATTGATCTCCTGGGAACTCATTGCAAACACAGCCGAGATGCCTCTGGCAGGGGTTGGTACTTAGGGAGAGCACTTTTGATCGCCATGCTGGCATGGAAATGGTCAACACAGCATTCTTGTTCACTTTGAACACACAGTTCGTACGGCACACTGCTCATTCTGAACACACGGCTCATAACACAGTATTCTAGTTTATCTAAACACACAGCCCATTCTGAACACTGCTCATTCTGAACACACAGCCCATAACACAGTACTCTGTTTATTCGGCATACAGCTCATACAGCACACTGCTCACTCTGAACACATACCTCATAACACAGTGCTTGGTTCATTTTGAACACACGAGATGGAAAGACGGAACTTGTAGGAGTTGAAACAAACTCAGATGCTCCGAATTTTCCCTCTTCTCTTTTGCTTTGCAACCTGGAACCTCTAGCTTCAGATAGGTCCTGGTTCCACTATTCTAACATGACTTGGGTTAAACCCTGCGGTTTTATGAAAGAACAAATCATGTTTTGCACATATGTGGAGAATGGCACAGCTCTCTGAGCACAAAACGATTTATTTTGAAATTAAGAGATGAGTTCTTAACCGGGTATTGAGCCTACGACTGAGCACAGCAAAAAAGACTCAAGAACGGAAAATAAAGGTAAACAACCTAAACACATCTATTGACATTCGAAACGACTCAAAAATAAGAATCGAGACAAAACAAAAGACACGACACTCGGACGTATTTCAAAAGCGAGAGACCTCTCGGTTAACGGGGAGCTGTAGACGTCCCGAACGCGTCCCGGGAGGGTGAGGTCCCGTTCCGTTCATATAGGGTTCACTACAGTTCGGACTCAAATTGTCACAGTTCTTAATCTGAACCAAAGAGTCCAACTCTGGCAAATCGTTTTGAGAAAAACAGATTTTGAAAAGAAGTGTCAAACATGGACTGCTTTGCCAGATACAGAGTCGCCACCTAAATATTTTTAAAATGGGAAATTTAGGAAACCCTGACTCGGTGCCGAAGGCCACGTATCCGTCATCACCAAATGTCTTGGCTCGAGAGCTTGGGTACGATCGGGGAAGGTCAGCTATGAGCACCCCCTTTCGCCCGGTCCGAAGACCGGCCTCTACTAACCGTGATATCCGATTTTGAAAACGTTATGTGTTCTTATTCCGGTTATTAGCTTAGAATTACTATGTTATGCGCACAGCAAACAAGTATAGACTAGATTGCCAAATTTGGAAATAAGCATTGCATATCCGTTCGTTTTGAAAAGGCTTTGGAATTTGCTACTCGCAAGTAGGCTAAAACACGGATTTCAACGAGTTTTTCCAACTCAAGCAATCCAACCTCCACCCACAGGCATTCAAACAGTTTATCTCATATAAGCATTTAGCCACATGGTAAGCCTACTGTCAGGTTAACATTCACACGCATGCGAGATGCTAAAGCGTAAAAACTTACATCGTACTCCGTGCCAAAACAACAAACTAGTTAGCAAACATGCATGCCCTAGTTCATGTTAAGTGGCTAATGCAACACATACAGAGATGCAGTTTAGAGCAGGCTCGGCTACCCTAAGCATGGCATGTGAAATGCTACATGTAACACGTATTCAATTTGGAATTGAAATACAGATGCGGTTTGAATGATGTACCGAGCCCGGTGCATGTCAACAAATGCATGGATGCACGCATGCATTGCATAAGGTATGCTAAAATAAACGTGCCCTAATCTACCATCGTAAGCAGGTAAATAAAAGGGAAGAAAGAAGTGGGGTTGGAAGACATGCACACCACTCACGCACACTTATTACAGATTCGCCCTCGCTCGGAGGGACCGAAAGAATATACAAATTAATTAACTACGCAAGCTAATTAAATATTACAAATTGCCTAATTAATTAACAAATTAACTACGCTAAGAAAAATAGCAAACCGCCTCGGGCGAGGGCTCAATGCATGCGCGCTCGGATTCTGCTCGGAATTGCACTGCCATGCCTAGCCTACCTCTGTTTTCCCTGCTTTACCCTTCTGAAAATTGCCAAAGTCCCAAGGATGCCTCTCAGGATACTGGGGATCACCACCGGCTGAAAGGGGACATCACCGGCTGAAGAATGTGGTCATCGGCACGAAATAGGTCCACCGGCCATTGATGGACTGCCGGTCGGCACTAAATACTGCCGGCCGGCAATAAGTTCCTGCAGAACCTGCAACTCACAGCAGCAGAGGGCAGAATCTTGCATGGCAGCTCAATTCAAGCAATGTATGCACCAAACACATTCCTTATCATGTTTGTTACTCAAAGGAGGATGTGCCTTGATTCTCGGGCCACCAATCACGCATTTCCATGCATGATGGCCTAAAGAATCAAGTGTGCAACTTCTATTTCAAATGAAATGCAAAGCAAATAAACAACACAAGGCCCAATTCCTATCACCAAATCAAGGAACAAGACATGCATGCAAATGCAATGCAACCTAAGCATGTTAGCTAATATGCAACATGATCATGGCAAGACACTTATGTAAGCATGCAAGCAAACATGAGGCAATGCAAACCAAGCAAATGATGGTTTTAAACATGATCTAGGCAACTCTAAATAGGCCTAAAATCAGTGGCCAAAACCAAGAAAATGAAGGCCAAAATACACACACACATGCATGCAATTATGGTCCAACACCTTAAGCATAAACAAGGCAACTCTTAAGCACACCTAAAGAGATCAAACAATAGACAATTAGCATGCAACACAAGCTCTGAAATTGCACAAAATAGAGGTGCCAAACCAACTAATTCAAGCAATTAAAGCATGCAAATGGCCCAAGTACTTGAGGCTCACCAAAGAGGCAATGAACTACACTTAGTTCAACCACACATGGCAATACTTAGGCGACCAAAAACAGAGTTTTAACACATAAAACTAAGTCCAAAAGACCACCTAGATGGCATCTAAATGACATGAATCCAAAGGCATGCATAATGGTCAAAACATAAGGCATACAACACATGCTTTCAAAGCAATAAAGAGGCAACTAAGGCAAGCATATGAGCATGCCAAAGGGACTGAAATGACATGTAGGGAGGTTCCAAACCACCAAAATGATGCAAGCAACACACGCTACACTTTCACATACTTGAAGCATACAAGCCACAATACAAAGGAGCTATACTAAGCATGCTAAAATCAATCCAAACGACTATGGACAGACCTAAAGCATGGCAAAATAAGCACAAAACATTCATAAGTCTAAGCCTAAATCATGCTCGAACAAAGGCTAACAACCTAAGACATGTTAAGGAATTTCAAGGCATTACATGGCAACTACACTAAACATGAATGGAGCACCAAAACCAACACACAACATGATTATATTATGGCATAATAAGCATGAAATGCAGCCTAGACATGGTCAACACACACTTGAACAAAGGGTCCTTAAGAGACCAAAAATGGTCCCTTTCAAGGACCAACAAGGAGAGGGGGTGGCCCTCCCCTTTTGGAGACTTCAAGGCACCATCTCCACCACTGAAATCCCTCAAGATTTCAGTGATGAAGAGGCCCAAACACCAAAGTCTCGAAACTTGCACAAAATCGCACAAAATGAGGCCTTTCAAGGCCTAAGAGGGGTCAAACTTCCCCAAAGCACAAAACACTCTTAATAAACTATCAAGAGGGCCTAAAAATAGAACTTTTTATGTTATACACTAAACACAAAAACAGCTTTAAGACAGGTAAAAAAAGGATGCAAAAATAGGAAATAAAAGGCAAGATTCTCACCCTTGTTGACCACCTTCACAAGTGTTGATGTTGTTGCTTCCTTGGGCTCAAATCCAGCCAAGAACACCAAGAACAACCTCTTGGAATCTCAGAAACCAAGGAAAGGTGAAACACTAGGTGTTGATGTGCAATAGTAAGACACAAACACCTAGTCACACAAACAAGAGAGAAATATAGATATAGGATATGTGTTGAACCCTAACCCTAAAACCAGAGCTCCCTCTCACCTTTCTAACCAAAACTTTCTAACCCTAGAACAAGGGAGAGAAGGCCTCCTCTTATAGAGGAGGCAATCTTGTAATGCTTAACTAGTAAGCAAACAAGAGGGGCATCCCTCCATACACGTGTATGGAGGGGAAGAAAATGCAAGACAGCTGCCTTAAAATATCTGAAAAAGCAGCTGAACAGTAGTCGGCTAGCCAAAAATGTCATTTTGACAAAAATGACTGCCGACCGGCAACAAAGAGTGCCGACCGGCAATATACATTGCCGGTGGCAACAAAAACCAGCCGGTGGCCTCTAGCTAGTGCCGGTGGTGTGTGGGGATGCCTCACAAGGCATTCCCTGCCCCTCCAAGGCAAAACACAAGTGTTTGGTGTAAAACCAGACACAAGACGGTCGAGTTCGGAGATCTTGAGGCAGGGCGCATAGCCAAGAACTCCGGGAACTCCAAACGAACACAAACATGGATAATCACCGAGTGTTCAACCGGTGACGTCCAAGTCTTGAGGACGGTCAAAAATGGGGTGTCTACAGTTGCCCCTCTTTGACAGAACTCGAAAGTCATAACAATGACGGGAGTGAATGTCAAAGCCCAGAGACGACCCATTTTTGACAAGGCCGAAGACTTAGACAAACATGCAAGACAAACAAGGTATGCGCCCGAAGGCAGGGGCAAAATGCAACTGAAAATGCAAGAAGCCGAGCATAACTTATGATCATGCAAAGAAAGCTGTAATGAAGCACGCATGCGACAGTTATAAGCTAGCATACGCCAAACTACACTACAATGCAGAAATGATGTAAGAGAATTATGCAATTCTCGATACGTCTCACGCGGAGGATACAATACCTGTGCGGCTCGTTCGGTTGCACCGACCTCAAATGAGCCGTACATACAATATAGTGCCTGAAAAGAAAACAAACTTAACAGGTACAATGTTATTAGCAACATGCATGACAATGCAATGATGAAATGCAAAATGATATGCAAAATATACAAAACTATGTATAAACAATGCAAATGATATGCAGAGCAATTGAATCATGATTCAATCATGAGCGGTTCGAAACTACACATATGTCAAATAGATTGATGGAAGTAACGAGTCCGTCTACCATAGAACGATGTCTGAACTATGAGTGATGTAGACGGACACAAGAACAAGTATTGGGTGGAATGACATAAGTGGGGTAATGACCCGCTGAGGAAAGAATAATGATCCTAAAGCCGGATGCAACAATTACACTACAATGCAATATATACAATGGATATGGCATGTAGCCAAACCGTATCTCGCTTAGGAAGGGGATGCACGCATACAAGCCACATCTAATCACAGAACTGTACGCGTGCAGAACTGTGCTTTGACGTGAAAAGTATGGACACATACCAGACCAAGCTCAACAAGGAAAGGCGCAAGCCATAAATGGGGGGTGATGCAGTGAATGCATGCAACTACAATGCGATATTTACAATATGCAATGGAATGTAAATGCAATATTTACAGTGGAAATGCATGACATATGCACTATATTACGATGAAATGCATGACATATGCAATATCTACAATGATGCATGACATATGCAATATTTACAACGTAATGCATGACAATGCAGTATTTACAATGATGCATGACATATGCGATATTATAATGATGCATGACATATGCGATATTATAATGATGCATGACAATGCAGTATGATGCAATGGCTGCGATTGCAGTTTTCCCTATTCTCTCAACAGGGCGATATACTAGGTTGGTTCAGTATCCAGAACTGAGGCGTAGACACGCCACCTCAGCCTATGGGGCTTCCATACAGATTTCAAGCCGAGGGTACACCCTCTGGGTATTTAAACCAGACCTTAGTCTCGGAGATCCCGAACCTTTGCGTTCTAGGCATGAGCCGTTCAAACTCTAGTTTTCACCGTCTCCATTGGTCTCCTAGGAACTCACCGCAAACACAGGCTGGTGGCTTTATCAGACCACCGAAAGTCGTTCGGGCACGACAAACACCAAAGGAATTGCACCTTCAGAGGATTTAAGGTCTCCTAGACCGGGATGCAATGCATGACAATGCATGTTTTCTTTTTGAATGCAGATGATGCATGATGTTTTTGAAATGCGCGCCAACGCGCGGTTTTTGAGATGCATGCCAAATGCAATGAGGTGCGCACCTTAATGCACCGAAGGTCTTGCACCTCCCAAGGATTTAAGGTCTCCTAGACCGTGCGTGTAATGCATGAATTGAGATGCGGTGCACAAGACAGTGCAATACGCAAGATCGCGTGATGGAATGCAAGTCCAATGCAATGAGAGGCGCAACACAGCGCGGTGCTTTGAGACAACGCGAATGAAGGTCTTGCACCTCCCAAGGATTTAAGGTCTCCTAGATCATGCATGTTTAAGGTCTCACCAGACCGGGGTGGCAATGCATAAATTGAGATGCGGTGCACAAGACAGTGCCATACGCAAGATCGCGTGATGGAATGCAAGTCCAATGCAATGAGAGGCGCGACACAGCGCGGTGCTTTGAGACAACGCGAATGAAGGTCTTGCACCTCCCAAGGATTTAAGGTCTCCTAGATCGTGCGTGTTTAAGGTCTCACCAGACCGGGTGGCAATGCAATACATTGGAGCGGTGCACAAGACAGTGCCTACGCAAGATCGCGTGATGGAATGCAAGTCCAATGCAATGAGAGGAGCGACAACAGCGCGGTGCTTTGAGACAACGCGAATGAAGGTCTTGCACCTCCCAAGGATTTAAGGTCTCCTAGACCGTGCGTGTTTAAGGTCTCGCCAGACCGGAGGCAATGCATGAATTGAGTGAAACACGCATGCCATGAGGAAATGGAAGTGATTGAAATGAGACACACGCATGCCTCAAGGGAATGTAAAAAGGATGCCGGCGAGGTACGCGTGCCTCACAGGATGTAAAATGATGCAAGTGAGGTACGCATGCCTCACGGAATGTAAATGATGCAAGTGAGGTACGCGTGCCTCACGGAGATGTAAAATGATGCAGTGAGGTACGCGTGCCTCACGGAGATGTAAAATGATGCAGTGAGTACGCGTGCCTCACGAGATGTAAAATGATGCCAGTGAGGTACGCGTGCCTCACGGAGATTAAATGATGCGAGTGAGGTACGCGTGCCTCACGGAGATGTAAAATGCTTCAGTGAGGTACGCGTGCCTCAAGGATGCAAAATGCTGGTGTGACACGCATGCCACAGGAAATGCAGAACATGCAAGTGTGACACGCATGCCACACGAAATATAAAAAATGCAAGTGTGACACGCATGCCACACGAAATGTAAAACAATGCAAGTGTGACACGCATGCCCACGAAATGTAAAACAATGCAAGTGTGACACGCATGCCACACGAAATGTAAAACAATGCAAGTGTGACACGCATGCCACACGAAATGTAAAACAATGCAAGTGTGACACGCATGCCACACGGAATGGAGAATGTAAGTGAGACACGCATGCCTCACGAAACACAAAACAAATGCAAATGTACTCGAGTGCGTGACAACGCACGTGCTTTTTCTTTTTGGAATGCGTGATAACGTAAAACAAGGAGATGCATGACAACATAAATGATGTGCCTAGCAACGACAACACGAATGATGTGCGAGGCGATGTATGTATTGAGATGCATGACAATGCATGACAACGCTTGTAACAACATGCATGACAATGCATGAGGGATGTGCATGACGGCGCGACGCAACGCACCAGACAACATGATGAATGCATGCAACGCACACGGGGCAACTTTTGAATCTTGTGAAAGACAAGAGGATACAAAAGGATACAACATTGCATGAATTTGAGTGCCATGTGCAGAAGACGCAGTCCGAGGTCAAAACGGAGGCCGGTTGAGCATCGGAGATACACTTTCATACACTTTCTTGAGCTATGAAGACCACAAACCACTCATATTGCCTAAACAAGGCTTTGGGAACACCACCGGCCGGGCTAGGAGGCCACCGGCTGTCCACCGGCTGAAAATAAATTCCATCGGCACAATATTCTGCCGGCCGGCACAAAATGTTGCCGACCGGCAAAAAGTTGCTAAGTCGGGGCAGATTCGACTTTTCACCTTGGGTTCTTTAAAATAGGGTTTCAAAACCCTATTTCCTTATTTCCCTTGCGCCGAAAACTATCCCTCTCTCTCTCTAGAGCCTCTTTCTCTCCTCCTTTGCTCATTCCTTTGTGTTTTCACGCCATTTTCGTCGTTCGATTCGCGAAGTTCATCGCGTTTCGGATATTTTCGACCGATTGAAATTTCATTTCGGCACTCCTTTTGCCTTTTCCCGCCTTTTTGGGACTTGTTCCCCTCGATTTCCTCTTCATTTCCATACCTTTTTCCCATCCCGACCTTTCCGGCCATTTTCCACCCTCCCGGGGGTTGACTTTCGAGTTGACTCTTCGTCTTCCGAGCCTATTTTCATTCCTCGACCATTTTCCCGTCATTCTCGACATGGCCGACGACGTTCCACGTGGCGGGACTCCTTCGGATCACGAGATGGATCCCGAGGTCGAGCTCCTCCCGTTGAGCGAGCGCCCTTTCGACCCGGCGACCTACCGGCCGGCGATCCACGTTCTACCACCCGACGGACTACGCCAGTTCAAGAGCTTTGACATGGCGTTGGACCCCGAGCTGCTGCTACGCGAGCCTGTCTCCCATCTATCCTCCGACGCTTCCGAGGTAACTTTCTTTCTCTCTTTTACTTTCTGCAATGTAGGATGCTTTAAACTGCCAACTGCCATAGCTTATTGCATTCTTTAACTGCTTAGTTCCGATACACTGATACACAGTATATTGTAGTCGATTACAAACACGTTTGCAACTGATTATCTGTTTAAGACTCACACGTGCACACACTGCACTAGCCTTGAACGCTCAAACCACGGCACACACACGTATTTCATTGCAACACACCATTGCCCGATACCTGTTTGAATCTGAAAAACTTGCACGCATGCCACATTTGCACCGAGCCACACAACACCTGACGCATCACACGTTGTAGTTTACTGTAAAACACCGGCACCGGTATCTGTTTGAATCTGATAAACTTGCACGCATGCCAAATTTGCACTGAACCACACAAACACGCTGACGCATCACACGTTGTAGCACACCGGCACCCGGTATCTGTTTGAATCTGATAAACTTGCACGCATGCCATATTTGCACTGATTTACTGTTTCCTCAAAACTGTACATTTTATATTGCTTCGCAATAATTTGTTTGAAAACAGGGAGATTCCCATACCATCCGCGGGTATGGGAATACCGTTGCTCGCGTGTGGTACGCTGAGCTTCCTGACGCAGTTCGCCATATCGTGGACCAGGCTGGCTTTGGCGCGTTCTGCAGGGGACTCTCCCAGCTCACGACATGCAGACCTCTCCTCGCCGCTCTGGTGGAGAGGTGGTGGGACACCACCGATTCATTTCACTTCTCCGCAGCTGGGGACATGACGATGACCCCTTATGATTTCTCGGTGCTCACAGGCATCGGGGTAGGGGGTGATCCGATCCCCTTTGACATTGACATGGACGAGTGGACCGCGGCTCAGGTCTACTTGCTCGGCGCGGCACCGCCCCTCGCGCGTCCCGGCTTCGTCCGATACTCCTGGTTCGAGGTGCAGTTCCGGGTCCAGCCCCTCCTTGTTGATGCAGCTCCGATGACCCCAGAGGCCGTAGAGAGATATGCACGCGGCTTCTCATGTTCCTATTCGGGACGACCCTTTTCGCCGACCGGGCGAACACAGTGCCTCTCTGCCTTCTCAGTGCACTGGTGGATGTCAGAGACATTTTGCATTATGACTGGGGTGGTGCCTCTGGCCACCCTTTACGGATATATGAGCTCAGCCTCCCGCGGCAGTGGACAGTTGCTCGGGGTTACTGGCGTGCTTGGGAGGTACATTTCTTTTTCTGCCTTTCATTCCAGTTCTATACTTTCTGTATTCTGCACACTGCACACACTGTAGTCTGCTTTACACTTGCTGTATACTGTACACACGGCACACACATACTCTGCTTTACACTGACTGTACACTGCTCACACTGTACACTCTGCACAATACACTGTACAACACACGACTCTGCTATTTCTGCCTTCTATTCTGTATTCTGCTTTATCTGATAAATGCACTGGTATTTATCTTGCAGTTGTGGGTTTACGCCTACTTTCCTAGGCTCGCTCCTGTACCCGATGCAGAGACCCCTCTGGTCGTCCCTTTTTCACGCCGCTTTGACGGGAGATGCGTGCGGAGGCCCCGGGAGACCTTCAGCTTCTTCCGCCGCTACTTCGACACCATCACCCCTGCCGAGGTATGTTTTACTTGCAGTTCATTTAAGCTTCGCCCTTCCACTGTATATTTCAATAACAGTAAATAACAAATTGTATTTCATTTTCAGATCACCTGGCAGCCTTGGGCTCCTTTGCCAGCCGTGGCGCGGATCGGTTTGCCGTGCCGATGAGACCTCACGTTACCGGATTCTGCTGAGGGCCCGTCTGCTCGGGCCGGCCTGGTGAGCGTTTTTCTTGCGTCAGACCCTAGGCCTACCTGAGCAGATAGTCCCGGTGCACCCTCCTGCACATGCGGGATACTGAGAGCTTCACTGCCGAGCAGATGGCGAACTACACCATCGGCTGGGAGGCAGACCACTTCAGAGGCGAGGGCGATTACTCGGAGTACGTCCGGACCTTCATCATGCGACCTCTGAGCGGCAGCCGCCGAGTAGAGAGAGAGAGACCTGCGGCGCCAGCGGCCGGAGCAGGAGCTAGAGGGGGAGCGCCGAGGAGGGCTCGAGTCCGTGGCAGGGGTGGAGTTCAGCGAGGGTGAGGGACCGGTTGGCCTGCTCTGCCCGCTGCTTTGACTTTCCGAGGACAGGGTGGGGCGACCTATCAGATCCCCTTTGCTCCTCCACCAGCTGACCACGAGTTTGTCGGTGTCCCCGACTTGCCTCCGGTATGTATTACTGCATTCTTCGTCTTGCACTGTTATTTCATTTCAGTTTATTTGATATTCCACAGAATATTGATGCATCTGATACTTTTGCAGGCGTCTTCTGAGTACACCCGGCAGTCATTGGAGATGAATGCCTCCATGATGGGGATGCTACCAGCGGACATTCGACCTCCTAGCCCTTTACAGCATTCCGGTATGTTCTTTCTGACCACGGCCTCAAACCATACACAAACTGCTTTACATAATCTGATGCACAACACAACATCTGATAAACTGCTCACGGCATCTGATACACTGTACTCATACACTGCATTCTGCACTGATTTACTGTTCACGGCATTCTGCACTGATAAACTGCTCTCAGTATTCACACACTGTACTCATACACTGCATTCTGCACTGATTTACTGCTCACAGTTTTCTGATGCATTTGCCTTTCATGCTTTTTCAGCCTCCCTTCCAGATTCCTCCGGTGGGCGGCGCTCCAGCTGGACCTCCCATTTCTACTCGGGATGGCAGAGCATATCCCCGCACCAGAGGGGGGCGCACTCATGTCGGGAGCAGCTCGCGGGCTCCGGTTCCGGATGATGAGTCTGAGGCAGAGACAGAGGCGGAGGAGACCGATGATGGCTCGGACTCGAGCTCAGATGGTGATGCCCCTAGTGGTGCCCCTGTTGATGACGCTCCTGGACCTTCGTCCAGGAAGAGGACCAGGACAGATTGACGGCCCAGAGCCATTTTTGACATTTGATACAGATTTTTGCTGTTTTTGCTTCTTTTTTGCATTTTCCCCTTTTGTTAGTAGTTAGGGTACTTTGTACTGCCGCAGGCAGATTTTGTTTCCAAAACTTATGTACTTGAAAAGATGATATGAAATGAAACAAACTTTTGTCTAAAAAGTGTTTACATTTGTGTATATTTCATACCTTGCACTGCATTGCATCATATTACACCTCAAATGTAAATGATATTGATCTGTTGTCTGAAAATTGAGCACTTGCACTATGATAATCGGATAACCAACCAACTAACAGCAAACAACTCATACAAACCACTGCTTGAACTAAATACACACAGCCCATACTCTACTGGGGATTGATCTGCATACAGCCCATAATACAAGCACTCGGTTCATTCTGCACACAGCAAACCCTGAACAAACGCCCAATCTGACAAGACGGATCACAAAACTGAAACGGTTGAGTTGAAACACACTCGGATGTCCCAAATTTCCTTTTCTTCTCTTGCTGCTTCGCACGAATGTAGAGAATGGCACAGCATCCTGAGCACAAACGATTTTCTTTGGAAAGGGGTTTCAAACGGGGTATCGAGCCTACCACAGAACACAGCGAGACAGACTCAAACAGAGAAACAAAAGGCACACGACCTGAACACAACGAGACACACTCGGAAAAGACTCAAAGCCAAAATCGAGACCGACAAATCAAAAGACACGACACGGACATGTTTACACAAGGAGAGACCTCGAATCTCGAGGAGCCAATTCCTCCGGTATTATATCCCACCCTTTCTGATTTGTGATACTCACATCACTCGGCCCTCAGGCTCGGTTTTTCTCTCAAAACCTCTTGCTCACTTCTCTCTCTGCTTACACCTCTCTATTCTTTATTCTCTCATTTTTCATCCCTCCCCAGGGTGATTAATGGATGAATAGGAAGTCGCAGGTTCACACCGCACTGTTAGCTCACGGCTATTTCTTCTGACGAATGGAGTGCCTTTCCGGCGAGTATGTTGACGGGGGAAAGACAGAAGACCTGACTCAACTGTGCCCCTAGTTCGTCACTTTGACCATTTTTTGTTTTCTTCTAAAACAGCTTTGATCAAAATGAGAGTCGGATTAACACACTTATTCGATTTTTGATTTGAAAATCATGCGAATCAGGCTGTGAGCACTGAAAATTCTCCTTTTGGGTCCAAACATGGTCCAATTTTGAAAAATGAAATAGTTTTCGGGAAAATAAGTCAACCTTAGTGAAAATTTTCAAAAACTATTTTTTGCAAACAGTCAACGCTCAGACGAGCGCGGAACTTACCCTCGAGATATAAACCTCGGATCGGAGGCAATGGAAAATTGCCCCTGGCTTAAAGGGGGATAAGGCAACGGAAAGTTGCCCCTGGTTTGGACGGTAACTCAGGGCAACTTATGGCACTGTATGGCAACGGAAAGTTGCCCCTTGTTTGGATGATGCCGCGCGGCACATTGTAAGCCAGTCCTTGTTGATGACGATCGGACCCTCAGACGCGGAGGAGACGAAGACGGTTTGAATCAATATATGGACACAGTCACCTGGAAGGTGTTGGTGGTTTGGACTTCAAGAAGAAGTTAATCACGTAGTTCCAGGTCGCTGCAATCGAGACGTTGGATTCAGAGGAGGCAAAAGTGATCAAAACCATGACATGGACTGAGACGCTATGGAAGCGTTGGGGGCTGGACTTCAAGATGAAGTTGCCTACGTATCCCAAACATGGGAATCAAGCCTTACGTAGTTCCGGTTAAGGTACACTCGGGTATTTTAACCTTCACTGTTTAGGCTCTAACTTTTGCCAAGGCGCCCAATGCGGGTTTTCGACCTTGCGAGCTATGTTTTTTTTCTTTTCTTTTTTTTTTTCTTTTTCTTTCTTTTGTATTTTCATTTCTTTTTCTTTGCTATTTTTTGTTCTTTTTCTCTTCTTTTTGTTTCTTTTTTGTATTTTCTTTTTTTTTTTTCTCTTTTTTTCTTTGCTCTAACTTTTGCCTGGGCCGCCCTTCCGGGTTTTCGTCCAGCGAGCCTCTCAAAGGGTAAAAGTGTAGCAAGCCCGCCATGCCAAATGGTTTTGAGATTGAAGCCCTCTGTATCCAGAGAGCGACTGTTGGGTTGATTTGCAGAAAATCCATCACGGTTGCTTCACGAGCCTTGCCTGGTGGGATCTGATCTCCTTGATCTGACTTTGATGCCTCTTGCTCGAGGGCTGCCTCAAAATGGGCACACAGGCGTTTCATGGCACTGTTGAATGTTTTGAACGGATTCCAGTTTGCAACAGATAAATTGAATCTTGAGGCTGAGAGCGATCCTGGGCTGCACAATCTCAAGAGCGATTCCACACAGGTCTTTGCAGGCTGCGCAAAACATTTCGTTTTTGAAAGTTTTTAAGAAAGCGACAAATCATTCGCGCTGAAGATAGTGTGGAACCAGTCTGGATCAAACCAGGGTCCTTCTCAGTACTCACGCCGATAAGCATAAATTCATTCATTAAAAGCTTAACATGCCTCTCTCTTCCTCAAAATGATCAAAAGTTTACAAAACCCGAGGAATTCCTTCCTCTTCGTTTTCATCACCTCAGTGTTCGAAAAGGGTTTTACGAAAAGCTTAGGTCATTACAACGATGTTTAAGGCACGAGAGAGTAGGTGGTATGTACTGTCGTTCTATTCACATCCTCTGGCACGGCTGACTCAAATAGCAACAAGTACGAATGTGATAGCCACGGCTGTTTCATTCAGATTTGTTGGTTGTGACTGGCTCCTCGGCAGGAAACAAACTCAAAAGGAAACGAAGGAAGTAATTGGTAAAGCAAAACGGTATTCGAGGGCAACAACCCCGGAATCACCACTGGTATTCTATACAAGAAGGACTGACTCATTACAATGAGATAGACTCAAGACAAAACAAAAGACTGACTCAACACCCAAGTCAGAATTTACAAAATTAACATTAACAGATGCCCAAAATGCGTGCCAAACGCCACATCCAAAATGCCCAGGCACTGCCCACAGGCGGTTCACCTTCTGATTACATACTCGCAGTATCTGTGTCCTCAACATCCAACAACTGGGTTGTGACGGACTTTGCTGAGGTGGGGGGGAGGATAACCTCGTTGTCAATCAAATCTTGCACCTCATGCCGGAGGCGAAAACAATTGTCGGTAGCATGGCCTGTCTGCTGGTGGTACGCACAGTACTGAGCAGCATCATGTGTGGCAGGGAGATTCTTCGGGAGGGGCCGAGGCTCCAGGGGTTTAAGGTGTCCCCTCTCGGCGAGGATTTGAAGTGCTTGAACAATGGCATGTAGAGAGCATGGAAGACCCTGCGCCCTCGGGGCAGGTATTTTGGGAGCCTGAGCACTCTTGCTAGATGTACTAGCGAAACGGATCGGCGGGGGCGGCCTTGGATTTCTGATCCTTTCCGGATGCAAGGTTAGGAAGGGGAAGAACTGTTTTGGCATGACGGGGCCTGTCCGGTTCTCTCTGATTGACTGGAATTGCCCTCAGGCGGAGTGGGGAAAGTGTCCTCTACAGCTTTTGTCACGACTGCAGATATCTGTTGCTTATTCATCCCCCCGGCTTTCATAGCCTCGACTGCCCACAGCAGCTGTTCGATAGGGTCGGCATCTGTCTTCATCTTGCCCTTGTCTCGGGCCTCAGCCTGATCTAGGATTTGAGTTGGTGTTGACATGTCATTGTTGTAACTGGAGGCCATCTCTGGTTGACTAAGTTCGATAACAATTCGGCCCAACAGCGGGGGCTCCTGGGGTATAAAGCTCCCGGCACACGGTGTGGTTGGCGGTGAAGCTGACATCCCATAGGCGAGATCCGCCACGGATCTTTGAAGATCACCTATCATTCCCATTAGTTCAAATGTAGTAGGCTCGCGAGCCTGATATAGCTGAGGGGCCCAAACTGGGTGTGCGGCCGGCGATTTGGGCAGATGCGGCATGTCAACAGTAGCTTCATCCTGTGGGGTGATTTCTTGATCCAACGCGGCCGTCATGACCACGATCTCTTCTGAATTCTGCGTCATGCTCAGTCCTGCCTCAGCAAGGAGAAGACACTAACTGTTCTGGATCAACTCTCTGAATCTCTGAACTGAAACGGAAAAACAAGCAGCATTTCACAGCCCCTAACAGATCAAACACAGGTGTAGCCGACACACTGCACTCTACTACTGATCACTGTTCCTCAGAATCACTGCTCAAAACTAACTGATACCCGCAGACATAAACTGATTCATAAACAACACTGATACTAATGCCCTCGGGCCTGATGCTCAAACTTTGCAAATTGATATGTGCGTTCCCTGCAGAGATACATTCTAAAAGCACATAGCAGGTAAAAGAGAGCCAAAACACCCCTACGTTGGGTAGGGTTCCCTGTCCTATTTTGTCAGGAGCTAGGGTTTCACTACGCACGCAGCGGTTTCAAACAACCTATATCGGGTAAGCAACCTGTCCTAGTTTGGAATGGTCACTATGGATTCCGATATGCACTAGGTCGAATGGTCAGAAGGGTGCCCCGGTAAAACCGGGGTTTGTGTTCCCATACTGGCAGAGCCCGCAACCGGTCAGCCTTATGGACATGCCTTGACAAGACAAGCCTCCGGCAAACCGCTCAGGAATAGCAGATGGCCAACACGGTGTCCTAGGCGCACCAATGCACATGCAATGCAAAGAAACACATAAGTGTAGTCAAAACAGGATATCACGAGTTCGAGTCAAGCTCTCTAAAATCCCCAGCAGAGTCGCCAGAAACTGTAGACGTCCCCGAACGCGTCCCGGGAGGGTGAGGTCCCGTTCCGTTCATATAGGGTTCACTACAGTTCGGACTCAAATTGTCACGGTTCTTAATCTGAACCAAAGAGTCCAACTCTGGCAAATCGTTTTGAGAAACACAGATTTTGAAAAGAAGTGCCAAACATGGACTGCTTTGCCAGATACAGAGTCGCCACCTAAATATTTTTAAAATGGGAAATTTAGGAAACCCTGACTCGGTGCCGAAGGCCACGTATCCGTCATCACCAAATGTCTTGGCTCGGGAGCTTGGGTACGATCGGGGAAGGTCAGCTATGAGCACCCCCTTTCGCCCGGTCCGAAGACCGGCCTCTACTAACCGTGATATCCGATTTTGAAAACGTTATGTGTTCTTATTCCGGTTATTAGCCTAGAATTACTATGTTATGCGCACAGCAAACAAGTATAGACTAGATTGCCTAATTTGGAAATAAGCATTGCATATCCGTTCGTTTTGAAAAGGCTTTGGAATTTGCTACTCGCAAGTAGGCTAAAACACGGATTTCAACGAGTTTTTCCAACTCAAGCAATCCAACCTCCACCCACAGGCATTCAAACAGTTTATCTCATATAAGCATTTAGCCACATGGTAAGCCTACTGTCATGTTAACATTCACACGCATGCGAGATGCTAAAGCGTAAAAACTTACATCGTACTCCGTGCCAAAACAACAAACTAGTTAGCAACACATGCATGCCCTAGTTCATGTTAAGTGACTAATGCAACACATACAGAGATGCAGTTAGAGCAGGCTCGGCTATCCTAAACATGGCATGTGAAATGCTACATGTAACACGTATTCAATTTGGAATTGAAATACAAATGCGGTTTGAATGATGTACCGAGCCCGGTGCATGTCAACAAATGCATGGATGCACGCATGCATTGCATAAGGTATGCTAAAATAAACATGCCCTAATCTACCATCGTAAGCAGGTAAATAAAAGGAAGAAAGAAGTGGGGGTGGAAGACATACACACCACTCACACACGCTTATTACAGATTCGCCCTCGCTCGGAGGGACCGAAAGAATATACAAATTAATTAACTACGCAAGCTAATTAAATATTACAAATTGCCTAATTAATTAACAAATTAACTACACTAAGAAAAATAGCAAACCGCCTCGGGGCGAGGGCTCAATGCATGCGCGCTCGGATTCCGCTCGGAATTGCACTGCCATGCCTAGCCTGCCTCTGTTTTCCCTGCTTTACCCTTCTGAAAATTGCCAAAGTCCCAAGGATGCCTCTCAGGATACTGGGGATCACCACCGGCTGAAAGGGGACATCACCGGCTGAAGAATGTGGTCATTGGCACGAAATAGGTCCACCGGCCATTGATGGACTGCCGGTCGGCACTAAATACTGCCGGCCGGCAATAAGTTCCTGCAGAACCTGCAACTCACAGCAGCAGAGGGCAGAATCTTGCATGGCAGCTCAATTCAAGCAATGTATGCACCAAACACATTCCTTATCATGTTTGTTACTCAAAGGAGGATGTGCCTTGATTCTCGGGCCACCAATCATGCATTTCCATGCATGATGGCCTAAAGAATCAAGTGTGCAACTTCTATTTCAAATGAAATGCAAAGCAAAAACAACACAAGGCCCAATTCCTATCACCAAATCAAGGAACAAGACATGCATGCAAAATGCAATGCAACCTAAGCATGTTAGCTAATATGCGACATGATCATGGCAAGACACTTATGTAAGCATGCAAGCAAACATGAGGCAATGCAAACCAAGCAAATGATGGTTTTAAACATGATCTAGGCAACTCTAAATAGGCCTAAAATCAGTGGCCAAAACCAAGAAAATGAAGGCCAAAATACACACACACATGCATGCAATTATGGTCCAACACCTTAAGCATAAACAAGGCAACTCTTAAGCACACCTAAAGAGATCAAACAATAGACAATTAGCATGCAACACAAGCTCTGAAATTGCACAAAATAGAGGTGCCAAACCAACTAATTCAAGCAATTAAAGCATGCAAATGGCCCAAGTACTTGAGGCTCACCAAAGAGGCAATGAACTACACTTAGTTCAACCACACATGGCAATACTTAGGCGACCAAAATAGAGTTTTAACACATAAAACTAAGTCCAAAAGACCACCTAGATGGCATCTAAATGACATGAATCCAAAGGCATGCATAATGGTCAAAACATAAGGCATACAACACATGCTTTCAAAGCAATAAAGAGGCAACTAAGGCAAGCATATGAGCATGCCAAAGGGACTGAAATGACATGTAGGGAGGTTCCAAACCACCAAAATGATGCAAGTAACACGTGCTACACTTTCACATACTTGAAGCATACAAGCCACAATACAAAGGAGCTATACCAAGCATGCCAAAATCAATCCAAACGACTATGGACAGACCTAAAGCATGGCAAAATAAGCATAAAACATTCATAAGTCTAAGCCTAAATCGTGCTCGAACAAAGGCTAACAACCTAAGACATGTTAAGGGAATTTCAAGGCATTACATGGCAACTACACTAAACATGAATGGAGCTCCAAAACCAACACACAACATGATTATATTATGGCATAATAAGCATGAAATGTAGCCTAGACATGGTCAACACACACTTGAACAAAAGGGTCCTTAAGAGACCAAAAATGGTCCCTTTCAAGGACAACAAGGAGAGGGGTGGCCCTCCCCTTTTGGAGACTTCAAGGCACCATCTCCACCACTAAAATCCCTCAAGATTTCAGTGGTGAAGAGGCCCAAACACCAAAGTCTCGAAACTTGCACAAAATGGCACAAAATGAGCCTTTCAAGGCCTAAGAGGGGTCAAACTTCCCCAAAGCACAAAACACTCTTAATAAACTATCAAGAGGGCCTAAAAACAGAACTTTTTTATGTTATACACTAAACACAAAAACAGCTTTAAAACAGGTAAAAAGAGGATGTAAAAATGGGGAATAAAAGGCAAGTTTCTCACCCTTGTTGACCACCTTCACAAGTGTTGATGTTGTTGCTTCCTTGGGCTCAAATCCAGCCAAGAACACCAAGAACAACCTCTTGGAACCTCAGAAACCAAGGAAAGGTGAAACACTAGGTGTTGATGTGCAATAGTAAGACACAAACACCTAGTCACACAAACAAGAGAGAAATATAAATATAGGATATGTGTTGAACCCTAACCCTAAAACCAGAGCTCCCTCTCACCTTTCTAACCAAAACTTTCTAACCCTAGAACAAGGAGAGAAGGCCTCCTCTTATAGAGGAGGCAATCTTGTAATGCTTAACTAGTAAGCAAACAAGAGGGGCATCCCTCCATACACGTGTATGGAGGGGAAGAAAAATGCAAGACAGCTGCCTTAAAATATCTGAAAAAGCAGCTGAACAGTAGTCGGCTAGCCAAAAATGTCATTTTGACAAAAATGACTGCCGACCGGCAACAAAGAGTGCCGACCGGCAATATACATTGCCGGTGGCAACAAAAACCAGCCGGTGGCCTCTAGCTAGTGCCAGTGGTGTGTGGGGATGCCTCACAAGGCATTCCCTGCCCCTCCAAGGCAAAACACAAGTGTTTGGTGTAAAACCAGACACAAGACGGTCGAGTTCGGAGATCCTGAGGCAGGGCGCGTAGCCAAGAACTCCGGGAACTCCAAACGAACACAAACATGGATAATCACCGAGTGTTCAACCGGTGACGTCCAAGTCTTGAGGACGGTCAAAAATGGGGTGTCTACAGGAGCCCAGTTTCTTCGGGTATTTGTTTCCCACCCTTTCTCATTTGTGATCCTCACATCACTCAGCCCTCAGGCTTTGTTTTTCTGAAAAAGCCCTTTTCTCACTTTTTCTCTCAACACACATCTCTCTATTCTTCAATCTCTCATTTTTTATCCCTCTCCTGGGTGGTTGATGGATAAACAAGATGTTACGGGCTCGTGCCCCTAGCATTCTGCTAGATTCTCATTCTTCTGCGCACAGCTAGTGAATTTTCTCCCACAGAGGGGTTACACCGCAACTGGGTGTGTAGCAAATCTGCAGCTGACATCGGTTGATGATGCTCTGCTGGGGAGTTTGGACATAATCAGATGTGTCCAGATGAGGGAGTGGAATATCTTAATCCATTCCAATTCGTGCTTCGCACTTGGCTTGATACCTCATTGCTTGGAGGATGTTGAGAGCTTTCAGCCCTTTTCTGTTAGCTTGAGTAGTGCCCTTTTCTGGCAGGTAGAGTGCCCTTTTCTGGTAAGTATGTTGACAACGGGGAGAAGACAGGAAGCCTGACTCAACTGTGCCCCCAGTTCATCATTTTGACCATTTTTTGTTTTGGTTTTCTATTAAAACAACTTTTGACCAACATGAGAGTTAGATTAACACACTTGTTCGATTTTTTGATTCAAAATCATGCAAGTTAGGTTGTGAGCACTGAAAATTTTCCTTTTTTTAGGTCCAAGATATGGTCCAGTTTTGGAAAAATGGAATAATTTTCGAGAAAATTAGTCAACCTCAGTAAAAATTCTCAAAAACTGTTTTTGCAAATGGCCACCGCTCGACTAACACAGAATTTGCTCTTGAGATGCACAACCTCAGATCCAGGCACTGTATGGCAATGGAAAATTCCCCTTGCTTGACTACATCACATTGTATGGCAACGAAAAGTTGCCCCTTGTTTGAATAGCACCGCAGCACACTGTAATCAGTCCTCAAAGTGACGATCACAACCGAATTCTCGGATACAGCGAAGACAAAGATGATCAAAATCATTACATGGACACAATCGATTTGGAAGTGTTTATGGCTGGACTTCGGAACGAAGTTGCCTACGTATCCCAAACATGGGAATCAAGCCTTATGTAGTTCGGGTGTTAAGGTACACTCGGGTATTAACCTCTCCTTTTGCGCTCTAACTTTTGCCAAGGCCGCCCTTCCGGGTTTTCAACCTTCCGAGCTAGGTTTTTCTTTTCTTTTCAATTCTTTTCATTTCTTTTCTTTGTTCATAATTTTTCATTTATATTTTTATTTCTTTTTTTTCCTTTTTTGTTCTTTTCTTTTTCTTTTTCTTTTTTCATTTGCTCTAACTTTTGCCTGGGTCGCCCTTCCGGGTTTTCAGCCCAACGAGCCTCTCAAGGGTAAAAGTGTAGCTTTGTCCATGTTGAATGGTCGTAGGATCTCGAATCCATCTGAATCCAGAAGAATGGCTGCTGTTCGCTAATGATGTAGAAGTCCATCCAATGGGGGCTGAATTTGCCCCTAGTGTTGTGAATAGGAACTCAGTTGTCCTTCAGCAAAACTTTCTTCTTTCCTTCCTTCTAGGATTTGGCATTCTTGCCGATCTTCATTGGTTTGCAAAATGATCCATCTTTTGGCTCTTCGAGCGCATCTGACATTTTTGCCCCTAGTTCGAGGGGTGCTTGTGGTCTAGCTTCGCAAGCTTCCTTTTGATCACTCTGATCTCCTTGATCTAATTTTCTTGCCTCTTGTTCGAGGGTTGCTTCAAATCTTGCCACGCAGGCCTTACATTGTAGTCGACCATTGAACATTCTGAATCCAAGTTCAAGGTTTGAAAGTAAAGGGATCGAGTCTCGAGGTTGAGAGCGATCCTAGGCTGCACAATCTCAAGAGCGATTCCACACAGGTTTTCGCAGGACCGCGCAAAACTATTTTTTTGAAATCTTTTAAGAAAGCGACTAATCGCTCGCGCTGAAAACAATGTAGAACCAATCTGGATCAAGCCAGAATCCTTCTCAATACTCATGTTAACAAACACGATCTCAATCATTAAGGGCTTAGCACGCCTCTCTTTCTCTCAATTGGTCAAATTTTTGCAAATCCCGAGGAATTCCTTCCTCTTTGTTTTCATCACAATATTCAAAAGGTTTTGAAAAACTTAGGTCAATGCAATAATTTCAAGGCACAGAAGAGCAGGTGAAAAGCACTGCCGTTTCATTCAAACTTCTGGCATAACTGGCGCAAGGCAGAAGCAAACACAAGAGTGTGAAAATTTACTGCTGTTTCATTCAGATCTTCTGGTGTAACTAGCTCCAAGGCAGAAACAGACTCAAAGAAAGCGAAAAGATAAACACAAAACAAAATAGTGATATCCGAGATAACACCCCCTGAATCACTCGACTCCTATGCAACAGGACTGACTCGATAAAACAAGACAGACCCAGCTGACATAGTAAGAAAAGACTGACTATATACAAGACAACAAAACTTACTGAATACCCAAGTCAAAAAGTACAAAACTTGCATTCGCAAATGCTCAAAATAGTGTCATACGCCACATCTGTAGTAAACCGAGTGCCGCCCGCAGGTGGTTCGTCCCCCGATCACATCACATTATCCTCCAGATTCACTGATCTAGTGACGATAGACTTTGCTGAGCTTGGTGGGAGGACGACCCTGTTGTCAAACAAATCCTGTACTTCATGGCGAAGACGGAAGCAATTGTCGGTGCTGTCACCGGTCTGTTGATGGTACGCACAGTACTGGGTAATATCATGACCTAGTGGAAGACAAGCAGGGAGAGGCCGAGGCACGAGGGTTAAGATGCCCCTTTTCAGCAAGGATTTGAAGAGCCTTGGACAAAGGCATGTAGAGGGCATGGAAGACCCTGCGACCTCGGGATTGATACTTCGAGGTTTGTGGATTTTTGCTGGATGCATTAGCAAAGGGGTCAGCAGGTGCTGCTTGGTTTTCTGATCTTTCCCAGGTGTAGAATTAGGGTTGGGAGTAACAGTTTTTGGTACGACAGCCATTCTCCCGATTTTCCCCTTGGCTCGAACTGCCCTCGTTCTGAGTGACGAAAGTGTCATCCACAATTTTCGCAATAACTGCGAGCACTTGCTGTTTATTCAGTCCCCCGGCTTTCAAAGCCTCAACAGCTTGCAGAAGTTGTTCATAGGGATCAGTGTATGCCCCCACCTTGTTCTTACTGCTCGCCTCAGCTTGGTCGAAGGTTTGGGTTGCTACATCAGTACGAAGCCCTATTGTTGTCGACATGTTATTGCCAGAACTTGGGATGGCTTCAGGCTGGTTGAGTTCAATTACAATCCGCCCCAATAGTGGGGGCTCTTCTTGTCACGACCCCAACCCGCCCCTAGTAGGATGGTGCCGTGATGGCCAGTAATCCGCAATTACCGAAGGCCAACTAACAAGAATCATGCCTATCAGAGTATAAAATATGGGGCTCACAAATGCGGAAGCGATAAATCAAATACAAAGTGTCCATGAGAGCAGTGCCGAGGTCAAATATGAATGACTTAAAACTTTACATCTTGGCAATGCAACAAAACAAAGTACATATTACAAATCTTGATCAAAAGGCTTCTAAGCCGACGTATACAAAACACACAAATTCGAGCCAAGAAGCATAATCTTCAAGATTGGCCGACGTAAAATAATATTGCCGGCGTAACACAGTGTTGCCGAAGTAAATGCAAAATAAAGCCGACGTGGCCAGAATCCAAAACAAGCTTTACAAAATAGATGTCTAGGCGTCGCCGACGTCCTGTTCATCACCTACATATATATATAGAGAGGGTGAGTACAAATACTCAGTGAATAGTGCTAGAAATAAAGGTTTTGCATGAACAATAGCCGAAGTCTGATCAAATCAAAGCATACTAAACCATACAAGTATAGCCGAGGTTCTCTCAAGGCAAAACACATCAAGATATAACGAATCGAGGGATGAACCGTATTCATCTAACAAATCTTACAAGTTTCAAGATTGCTTACTGACATCGGCAAAACGCATCAAGCTTTCCAAATCGAATATATCCACGCGGTAAACCGTCAGTGGCAAAACGAGGATTTCTCTATCCATAGTTGGTGGGTCAAAGGTACTGCGAAAGTTTATAGTCCTCTAGCACAAGGGACTGGTGTTACTTAGGCCCGTAGCCCTTTTTAACACAGTGGCTTCAAAGGAAGGACCGTATCCTTTTTAACACATAGGTACTGCGAAAGTTTATAGTCCTCCAGTACAAGGGACTTTTACACTTAGTGCTGCAAAAGTTTAGAGTCCTCCAGCCAAGGGACTTTCTCAAAGATAACATCAAGCAAAACTTATACTTGGTACATCGAGGTAAGGCTAATTATTCATGCTTAGCAAGACTTTCATCAAAACAAAACAAGACTTTCAAAAGCTTTATAACATAGCTTTACTAAAAGCACCACTCACCTGAATCTTCTCGGTGCAAACTCGAAGCAAGAGTCAAAGTCCTACAATCACACGGCAAACCATACTTCTCAAAACAACTTTCACTTACAAGTGAGGATCTCGGCATTCACCGGATCTAAGCTAGTGACAAAACAAAACATGCTGAAAATCATGACTCATTCATTCAAAACTTGAGATTTCAAGCTAAGGTCCCGAAAACATGGACCTGGGCACCCACACAAGGTAACCGTGCAAGAACAAACACAAACATGGTTTCTGCTATGCACTCCTAGATCAAAACAAGGCTTTTTCATCAAAACATACGAACATCACTTCCTTTTCCAAAAACCCACTTCAAAACCGATGAATGGCATGCAAGACAGATTCGATCATGCAATGCGGCTTGAAAGACGACAAGAATGTCTATCATAGAACAAGAATCTTACCTCAAGACTCAAATCAAACGGTTCGATCTTCACAGATCAAGTCCGGAGCTCGACTCCCTCTCTAGAACTCCTTCTCGAGAGCTTCTCTCTCTAAAACAAGGTTTTGAGACAAAATGAATTTGTCTCAAGGTCTGCCGGCTGTCTTAAGATACAGCTCGGACACGTGGCACTGCCAGATTGGCTTAACCCAAAAGGTGACTGATAGACAAGACAAGTCTATGACAAAGCGTATGCAAGAAGCTAGGGAAAAGCGCATCGGCTAACAAGGACATCGGCCAAAGACAGACTTCGGCAACTGGCTAATCAAAGACGTCGGCCGGGGAGGACGGCACTTGACTAAGCTGTGCCACATCTTGGCCAGGTTGTGCCACAGCTCGGCCTAGGCCATACCTGCCCGAGAACAAAAATCAAAACGTCTCGGCTACGCGCCGAGGTTAAGGTGGAAGTCAACTAAGTGGTTTCCAAAATGATTCTAAGTGCAAAGGCTCAAGGCAGATTTAAGCACAGGATGACCTCGGCTACACGCCGAGCAAGGGACAAAGTCACACAAGTAGCACTTAAGCAAAACAAGACAAGGCTGGCAAATCAGCATATCAAGACAAATCAAGATTAACAAAGCTTACATCATAACAAGTCAAAATCACATATGAATGCATGTAAGCATGACTAAGTCAAGATGGGGTTGTCACATCCTACCCCCCTTAAAGAAGTTTGGTCCCCAAACTTAGATTACCTTGCTCTAAGAATAACTCTGGATGTCGAATCCTCATTTCCTCTTCCATTTCCCAGGTGGCATCCTTGCCGTAATGCTCCTTCCATTCGATCTTTACCATCGGTATTGACTTGTTCCTCAACTGTCTAACTTGTCTGCCAACGATAGACATCGGCTTCTCTTCATAGCCCAAATTCTCGCTAACTTCGATCCCAGAGTGGTCAATCACATGCAATGGATCTCGGATATACTTCCTTAGCATCGAAATATGAAACACACTATGAACTTGGCCTAATTCTGGTGGCAAGGCAAGTCGGTAGGCAACAGTGTTAACCTTATCAAGAATCTCAAATGGCCCAATATAGCGAGGTGCTAACTTACCCTTCTTCCCAAATCTGGAAACTCCCTTCATTGGTGAAACTTTCAGAAACACATGATCTCCCACTTCGAACTCTAAGTTATTCCTTCTCTGGTCGGCATAGCTCTTTTGTCGGCTCTGGGCAGTTTTAATCCTCTGCTGGATAAGTTTAATCTTCCCTGTTGTTACTTGAATCAAATCGGGACCAAGTAGAGCTTTGTCCCCAACCTCGGTCCAACATATTGGCGACCTGCATTTTCTCCCATACAAAGCCTCATACGGTGCCATGCCAATGCTAGCCTGATAACTGTTGTTGTAAGCAAATTCCACTAATGGCAAATGCATTCCCCAACTTCCTTGGAAGTCCAAAACACATAGTCTAAGCATGTCTTCGAGTGTCTGAATTGTCCTCTCTGTTTGTCCATCCGTCTGCGGATGAAAAGCTGTACTAAATCTCAGCTCGGCTCCAAAGGCTCTTTGTAGGCTCTGCCAAAATCTCGAAACGAACTTTGGATCTCTGTCTGACACAATGGACATCGGTGCCCCATGAAGCCTAACAATTTCATTCACATACAATAAGGCAAGTTGGTCGGCGTTGAAGGTGGTCTTGACAGGTAAGAAGTGCGCTGACTTAGTTAGCCTATCAACCACAACCCAAATCGAATCCATACCCTTCTGTGTCTTCGGCAATCCAATTACAAAATCCATGGAGATATGCTCCCATTTCCATTCAGGGATCGGCAAAGGTTGAAGAAGTCCAGCTGGTCTCTGATGTTCTGCTTTCACTTGTTGACAATGTAAACACTGGGACACGAATTCGGCTATCTCTCTTTTCATATTCGGCCACCAAAAGGTCTGTTTTACATCTTGGTACATCTTGGTATTTCCTGGATGAACAGCAAACTTGGAAGCATGAGCTTCCTGCAAAATCTTCCTTCTCAGTTCTGGGATGTCGGCCACACATAACCTTCCCTCAAACTTGAGCACTTGGTTTTCAATTGTATACCCTGACCTCGGCTTTGTAACAATCTCATCGGCTACCCTTTTTAAGAATCCATCTTCCATTTGTCTTGTCTTTACCTCATCAATAATAGTCGGCTCCACTGTTACCAAGGTCAAACATGCCAAATTTCCCACTATCCTTCTGCTCAAAGCGTCGGCTACGCTGTTAGCTTTACCTGGGTGGTATTGAATCTGCATATCGTAGTCTTTCAACAACTCCAGCCATCTTCTCTGTCTCAAATTCAATTCTTTCTGAGTGAACAGGTATTTTAAACTCTTATGGTCCGTAAAAACTTGACAAGAAGCTCCATACAAATAGTGGCGCCAAATCTTCAAAGCAAATACCACGGCAGCTAATTCCAAGTCATGGGTAGGATAATTCTTTTCATGTGGCTTCAACTGTCGAGACGCATAGGCTATGACTTTGCCCCCTTGCATCAGTACGCAGCCCAAACCCTTATGCGATGCATCACTGTAGACATGGAATTCTTCATTACCTGATGGAAGTACAAGTACTGGTGCGGTAACTAACCTCGTCTTCAGTTCTTGGAAGGCTGACTCCCGATGTTCAGTCCACTCATACGATGTTCCCTTCCTAGTCAATTCCGTTAGCGGAATGGCAATCCTCGAGAAATCCTTCACAAATTTCCTATAATATCCTGCCAAACCCAGAAAGCTTCGAACCTCGGTCACATTTGTCGGCGTCGGCCAGTTCACTACGGCTTCAATCTTACTAGGATCAACCGAGATGCCCTCTTCATTAATCACATGACCCAAGAATGAGATAGTGGAAAGCCAAAACTCACACTTATTAGATTTAGCATACAATTTCCGGTCTCTCAAAATCTGTAAGGCAAGTCTCAAGTGGTTCTCATGTTCAGTTCTACTCTTAGAATAAATCAGTATATCATCGATGAAAACAACCACAAACTCATCTAAGTATGGCTTGAAGACTCTGTTCATTAAATCCATAAAGGCAGCAGGGGCATTGGTTACTCCAAAAGGCATCACTAAAAATTCATAGTGGCCATATCTCGTTCGAAAAGCAGTCTTCTCCACATCTTCGGCTTTAACTTTCAGCTGATGGTAGCCCGACCTAAGGTCAATCTTAGAAAAGACTCGTGCTCCTTGCAGTTGGTCAAGTAGGTCATCAATCCTAGGCAATGGGTACTTGTTTTTAATGGTGACCTTATTAAGTTCCCTGTAGTCTACACAAAGACGGAGTGTGCCATCCTTCTTCTTGACAAACAATACGGGCGCTCCCCAAGGTGAAGTGCTTGGCCTAATAAATCCCTTGTCTAGCAGTTCCTGTAGCTGCAGTTTCAATTCTCTAAGTTCGGCTGGGGCCATTCTATAGGGTGTTTTGGAGATCGGCTGTGTCCCCGGGATAATTTCAACAGTAAACTCTATTTCCCTATCAATTAAGTGACCAGGCAACTCATTTGGAAATACATCGGCAAAGTCGTTGACGACGGGGATGTCGGCTAAACTAACATTTCCACTCTGCTCACCCAGTATACTACACAAGTAACCTCGGCACCCTTTCCGAATTAACTTATAGGCTCTAACAGATGAAATCAGATAAGGTGGGGGCACTACCCCTTTCCCTGGAAAATAATCTCGGCTAAATGTGGGGGTTTCAGGGTAACTCTCTTCAAAGCACAATCGATAGATGCGTGATTTGCGACTAACCAATCCATTCCCAATATGACATCGAAATGAGTTATGTCCAGAGGCATTAAATCTACTAACAATTCAACGTTCTCAATTACGACTACACATGCCCTATAAATGGATGCAACAATCATGGATCTCCCAGATGGAGTAGACACAGATAAAACATAGTCGAGGGGTTCTAGTTCTCTGTTAATCTTCTCGGCAAACTTAGCAGATATAAATGAATGCGTGGAACCCGAATCAATCAACACATAAGCAGGTTGAAGACAAATTAGAAGCATACCTGACACCACCGTCTCAGCATTTTGCGTGTCCCCTGGTACTAGCGCAAACACTCTGCCCTGTCTCAGCTGTCCCTTCCCTGTATTATTCTTCTGAACGGAACCCGAGGTACCCTCACTCTTCTTGCTGTTATCGGTCTTCGTCTTAGGGCAGTCTTTCACATAATGTCCCATCTCACCGCATTCATAACAAGCTCCAGAAGTCCGGCGACAAATCCCGAAATGCTGCTTCCCACAATCCGAGCACGTCGGTTTAGCATTACCTTCCTGCTTTGGGTTACCAGTTCGGCCCTTGTTCATCTTTCTCTTGGTGTCCACCTGCACTTGGCGGTTGTCATAGTTTTGCCTCTTCCGCTGGTTCTCTCCTGGGTTCTGGTATCTATTCAAGTTTGCCTCGGCCTGTATGGCCTTGTCTAACACTTCGGCATAGGTCGGCATATTGTGCAGGTTAACTCGGTCTTGAATCGGTCCGCGAAGCCCACTCTCAAACTTTCTGGCCTTCATGTACTCATCATTGGCCATATGGGGTGCGAACCTCGCCAACTCTGTAAAGGCGTGGTCATATTCCGCCACTGTTCGGTTGCCCTGCGCTAGAGTCTGAAATTCCGTAGCTTTGCGATTCCGAACGCTTAAGGGAAAGTGTTTGTTGTAGAATAATTCCAGAAATCTGATCCAGGTTAAGTCGGGATTGCTTGCTCGAACCATCATCCACCATCTACGAGCATCATCATCTAGCGTGAATGTTGCCAACGTTACTTTCTGAGTGTCAGTGCTGGGGAAGATCTCAAATAACTTCTCCATCTCCAAAACCCATGCTTCAGCCTTCATCGGCTCTATGCCCCCTGAAAACCTCGGTGGTTTCATCTTCTTGAACTCCCTGATCAAAGCTATGGTGCCGTCTCCGTACAAGGCTGGCTGCGGAGGAGCTTGCGGCACTGGAGGGGGTGGAGGCGGTATCACATTTCGGCCGTTGGTCTGCTCGGCCGGAGTCGAAGTAGCACTGGCATATTGCTGTCTGGTTTGCCTCAACTCGCGGGCCAAACCTTCAACTAATCTTTCCAGTCTGTCCATCCTGTCTTCAGGCTGATCTCTGCCAATTGGAGGTCTACCTCTCCTCATGATGCTATGAGTATGCAAAGTGTGACTTTCAGAACCAAACGAACAAATAAACATGTATGCAAGTGAACATGATCATGCCGATGTAACAAATGCTGATGCCGAGATGATGCACACCTTGTCAAGTAGCAAGCAATTATGATGCAATCCTAACATCCAGTCTAAGGAAATCCTATGCTCTTTAGGACTCGAAGTGTGTGAACAACGTACTACGAGAACTTGTGCTCTGATACCATTCTGTCACGACCCCAACCCGCCCCTAGTAGGATGGTGCCGTGATGGCCAGTAATCCGCAATTACCGAAGGCCAACTAACAAGAATCATGCATATCAGAGTATAAAATATGGGGCTCACAAATGCGGAAGCGATAAATCAAATACAAAGTGTCCATGAGAGCAGTGCCGAGGTCAAATATGAATGACTTAAAACTTTACATCTTGGCAATGCAACAAAACAAAGTACATATTACAAATCTTGATCAAAAGGCTTCTAAGCCGACGTATACAAAACACACAAATTCAAGCCAAGAAGCATAATCTTCAAGATTGGCCGACGTAAAATAATATTGCCGGCGTAACACAGTGTTGCCGAAGTAAATGCAAAATAAAGCCGACGTGGCCAGAATCCAAAACAAGCTTTACAAAATAGATGTCTAGGCGTCGCCGACGTCCTGTTCATCACCTACATATATATATAGAGAGGGTGAGTACAAATACTCAGTGAATAGTGCTAGAAATAAAGGTTTTGCATGAACAATAGCCGAAGTCTGATCAAATCAAAGCATACTAAACCATACAAGTATAGCCGAGGTTCTCTCAAGGCAAAACACATCAAGATATAACGAATCGAGGGATGAACCGTATTCATCTAACAAATCTTACAAGTTTCAAGATTGCTTACTGACATCGGCAAAACGCATCAAGCTTTCCAAATCGAATATATCCACGCGGTAAACCGTCAGTGGCAAAACGAGGATTTCTCTATCCATAGTTGGTGGGTCAAAGGTACTGCGAAAGTTTATAGTCCTCTAGCACAAGGGACTGGTGTTACTTAGGCCCGTAGCCCTTTTTAACACAGTGGCTTCAAAGGAAGGACCGTATCCTTTTTAACACATAGGTACTGCGAAAGTTTATAGTCCTCCAGTACAAGGGACTTTTACACTTAGTGCTGCAAAAGTTTAGAGTCCTCCAGCCAAGGGACTTTCTCAAAGATAACATCAAGCAAAACTTATACTTGGTACATCGAGGTAAGGCTAATTATTCATGCTTAGCAAGACTTTCATCAAAACAAAACAAGACTTTCAAAAGCTTTATAACATAGCTTTACTAAAAGCACCACTCACCTGAATCTTCTCGGTGCAAACTCGAAGCAAGAGTCAAAGTCCTACAATCACACGGCAAACCATACTTCTCAAAACAACTTTCACTTACAAGTGAGGATCTCGGCATTCACCGGATCTAAGCTAGTGACAAAACAAAACATGCTGAAAATCATGACTCATTCATTCAAAACTTGAGATTTCAAGCTAAGGTCCCGAAAACATGGACCTGGGCACCCACACAAGGTAACCGTGCAAGAACAAACACAAACATGGTTTCTGCTATGCACTCCTAGATCAAAACAAGGCTTTTTCATCAAAACATACGAACATCACTTCCTTTTCCAAAAACCCACTTCAAAACCGATGAATGGCATGCAAGACAGATTCGATCATGCAATGCGGCTTGAAAGACGACAAGAATGTCTATCATAGAACAAGAATCTTACCTCAAGACTCAAATCAAACGGTTCGATCTTCACAGATCAAGTCCGGAGCTCGACTCCCTCTCTAGAACTCCTTCTCGAGAGCTTCTCTCTCTAAAACAAGGTTTTGAGACAAAATGAATTTGTCTCAAGGTCTGCCGGCTGTCTTAAGATACAGCTCGGACACGTGGCACTGCCAGATTGGCTTAACCCAAAAGGTGACTGATAGACAAGACAAGTCTATGACAAAGCGTATGCAAGAAGCTAGGGAAAAGCGCATCGGCTAACAAGGACATCGGCCAAAGACAGACTTCGGCAACTGGCTAATCAAAGACGTCGGCCGGGGAGGACGGCACTTGACTAAGCTGTGCCACATCTTGGCCAGGTTGTGCCACAGCTCGGCCTAGGCCATACCTGCCCGAGAACAAAAATCAAAACGTCTCGGCTACGCGCCGAGGTTAAGGTGGAAGTCAACTAAGTGGTTTCCAAAATGATTCTAAGTGCAAAGGCTCAAGGCAGATTTAAGCACAGGATGACCTCGGGTACACGCCGAGCAAGGGACAAAGTCACACAAGTAGCACTTAAGCAAAACAAGACAAGGCTGGCAAATCAGCATATCAAGACAAATCAAGATTAACAAAGCTTACATCACAACAAGTCAAAATCACATATGAATGCATGTAAGCATGACTAGGTCAAGATGGGGTTGTTACACTTCTGGCATGAAGTTCCCGACATGTGATATGATCAATGGCGGAGCCGACATTCCGTAGGCTAGATCAGCCACAGACCTCTGAAGATCGCCGATCATTCCCATCAGCTCAAAAGTGGTGGGATCACGGGTTTGGAATAATTGGGGTTCCCAGATTGGATGTGTGGCAGGTGACCTGGGTGGGCGTTTCATTTCAATATCGGTCTCACCCTGCATGGCGATTCCCTGGTTTAATATTGCTGCCATGACCATAATTTCTTCTGAATTCTGCGTCATCATGAATCTGTTAAACTGAACAGAGGTGATGTGACTGGTGACTAACGGATCAGATGGACTGGTGAGCCTTGACTGGTGTTTCTCTGCCTTCCCTCAGCGAAGGAAAACACTGGCTGCTCTAAACTGAATCACTGACCTGACAAAGTCTATCAGCAAAGGTCCAATGCACCCGGGGGATATTGCAGCCTTCTGAAACTATAGTTCCGCGACCTACCTTGCAAAAGAAGAAAACAGACAGCACCTCAGCCTGATTTCATGAAAACAGATATGAGCAAAGTTGAATGACTGCACTCTTTGCTGAATTCTGCCAAAATTCTGCCTGTAAACTGATACCTTCAGGTAAAACTGATTCCCCCCAAAATACTGATGCCCTCAAGCCCAATACCCAGACTTGCAAATTGATATGCCCAACCCTGTAGAGACACACTCTAACAGCAAATATCATACAAGTAAGAGCCACACCACCCCTATGTTGGGGGAGGGTTTCCCTGTCCTATTTTGTCAGGAGCTAGGGTTTCACTACGCACGCAGCGGTTTCAAACAACCTACAGCAGGGTAAGCAACTTGTCCTAGTTTGGAATAGTCACTATGGATTCCGAATATGCACTAGGTCGAATGGTCAAACAGGGTGCCTCAGTAAAAACTGAGGTTTGTGTTCCCGTCGTGGTAGAGCCCGCAACCGGTCAGCCTTATGGCATGCTTCTCAAAGCGAGCCTCCGACAAACCGTTTAGGAATAGCATACGGCAAACACGGTGTCCTAGGCACACCAATGCAAATGCAATGCAAAGAAACACATAAGTGTAATCAAAACAAGATATCATGAGTTCGAGTCAAGTTCTCTAACTCCCCAGCAGAGTCGCCAAAAATTGTAGACGTGCTCGAGGACTCCTGAGCTCCGCGCGCAAAGGTGCGAAATTCGTTTGCTCTCTAGCTGCTACAAGTTCGGACTCATGTCACGGTTCTGAATCTAATCTCACAATGTGCGATGTGAGATCGATAAATCACCAAAGAGTCCAAATCCGGCAAATCGTTTTGGAAAGCTGATTTTTATAAAGAAGTGCCAAACACGGACTGCTTTGCCAGATACAGAGTCGCCACCTAAATATTTTATTTTGGGTGAATTTAGGAAACCCTGACTCGTGCCTAAGGCCATGTGTCTGTCATCACCAAAGTTGCCTCAGCTCGGGAACTTGGGTACGATTAGGGTAGGTCATTTAATGAGCACCCCCGCTCGCCCGACCAAAGATCGGCCTGTACTAAACATGATATCTTGTTTTTGAAAACACATGTGCTCTTATTCCGGTTAATTAGCTAGAATTACTATGTGATGCACACAACATACAAGTATAGACTAGATTGCCTAATTTGGAACAAAACATTGCATATCCGTTTGTTTGGAAATGGTTCGAAGTTTGCTACTCACATGTAGGCTAAAATGCAGATTTCAATGAATTATTCCAATTCAAGTAATCCAACCTTCACCCACAAGCATTCAGGCAGTTAATCACATAAGCAATTAGCCTCATGACAAGCATGCTTTCATGGCAGTCAATAACACACATGCAGTATGCTAAAGCGTAAACACTCACAGTGTACCCCGAGCCAAAACAAAGAACTAGCTAGAAATCATGCATAATCCTAGTTCATGTTAAGATGGCTAATGCAACACATGCGAAATGCAACTAAGATAGGCTCGGCTATCCTAAAATGGCATATGAAATGCAACTTGGTACATGTATTCAAATAGGTATTGAAATACAATGCAGTTAGTATGATGCGCCGAGCCCGATGCATGCAAAACAGATGAATGGATGCACACATGCAAGAATAAGGTATGCAAATCGAAATATACCCTAAAACTAACCATCGTAAGCGGTTAAGTAAAAGGGAAAAAGAAATAGGGGTAGGAAGACATGCATCACACACACGCACGCTTATTACAACATTACACCCTCTCGAGGGAGAGACCGAATAAGAAGCTAACAAGCTAATCTAAGCTAATTAAACTAATTATTACAGCACAATTAATTAACTAATCCTAGTTAACTAATTATTACAAAACGAATTGAATAGCTAACGCATTAACTAATTAAAGTACAAACCAAAGCAAAAGCAAGCTATCTAAGCATGGCAGCTAAGGAAAGTAGTAAAACAGGAGATTCTCGAAGGGAGAAGACTGGATGCATGCAAGCCCGGTCATCTCGTTCAGAAATCCAATGCGATGCCCCAATTTGCCTCTGTTTTCATCTGTTCTCAGAAACTTGCACTAAGCTCCAAAAAACTGAAAATTCACCTTGGGAGTCCTGTGGGAGGGTGGCCGACCACTTTTGGTCTCTCCAGACACCTGCCGACCACTTTTAGTTCTTGAAAAACCAGAAAAGTGGTCGGCCAGCTAGTTTTTCTGGCTGGCCGGCTAGTTGTTGCTGCTGAATTCCAGTTTGCTGCAAGAGAGAGCAAGAAAGGGCATGGCAATGTATTTGCAAGATATGTGTGCGCAACCACCCTCCCTATCATGTCATTAACTCAAGGGAGTGTAGTTCTCGACCCTTGGGCCACCAATCGCGCACTTCAATGCATGATGGCCAAGAGGCGAAGTTGCACAATTCAATATGGAAATGAATACACAGGTAAACACATAAAGCCTAAAACTCTATCATGTATTATCAAGAGCGTCGGCGACCGGGAATTGAGGCACGTCTCATCACTTGAAGTATGAAACGTCCCTCTTTTTCCGTGTTTGGAATAACACCTATTCCAAACACAAATGCAACACATAACATGGCATACATAATGCGACTCGAGCATGCAAACATGCAATATAACTTAAGCATGCAAGGGACAAGCATGCAAACAACATGCAAGGCAACATGATCAAACTACCAATGCTAAGGGCATGCATACTCAATGCAAGGCAACATAAGCATGCACAATGCAAACAACATGGCATACACAATGCAACTACATGGCATACTCGATGCAAAGAATAACATGGCATACTCGGTGCAATGTGACATGATCAACTTAACAAAGCTAATGACATGCAAGTAGTGCTAATGCATGCATGCACAATGCGATGCTATAAGGGCAACTTAGCAATGTTAGGGACATGCATACTCAATGCAAGGCAAAGTAAGCATGCAAACAACATGATACAATGCAACTAGCATACACAATGCGAATCGACATGGCATACACAAATGCAATGAACCAATATGGCATACTCAATGCAATGACTATCATGGCATACTCAATGCAATATGATCATGGCATACACAATGCGAATCAAGAGCACGACATGCGCAATGCAAACAACATAACATGCACGGTGCGATGTGACATGGCATACACAATGCTCAATGGGCTTAAACCGAATGTGGGTAGACCTCAGCCATGCCAAAACAGAGGCCATAATGTTAAAATGAAGGCACCGAAAACACATACAAGCATGCATGCCAATTGGCTCACCAATTAAGGCACTAAGTTGCAACTCTCAAGAACACTTAAAGAGTGAAAAAGCATGGAAGTGTAACAACACTAAGTGCACTAAAATGAGGTAAGAAATGATGCTAAATCATTTAAACAACACAAGTATGGCATGCTAGGGTCCTTAAAGCATGAAGTTAGTAAAGAGGACTACAAAGGAGGCATGCAATACATGGCACAAATGCATGAACTAAGCATGGACAGAGCTCAAGTAGGTCAAAATAAGGACCTAAACATACTGAGACGAGGGCTCAAAGGCCTAGGCATGCAAGCATACAAGGCAAGGCATGAACTAGGCAACAATGCATAACACTCAAAGGCACTTAAAGCATGATTGAGGTATAAACATGGCAATGCTGAATGCTCTGAAATGTCATGTTAAGTGATGCCAAATCATTTACACAACACAAATGAAGCATGCAATGGTGCTCAAAGCTTGAGGCAAGCAAGAGCATTTGTACTACAAGTATATAAACCATGAAGCATGTGACCAAGGCAACCCAAAACAGTCCAAGAACATGTCAAAGTGAGTCTAAAACATGTATGGAAGGATGCCAAAACAAGCTAGCATGGTGAGCATGGGGCATGGTGCATACAAGGCAAATAAGGTGGATTACACTACACCTATTAAGACCAAGCATGGGATGACTCGACCAATGAAAATCAGAGTTATATCATGGCAAAATAACCCCGAATAAACACTGAAATGATGGCTCGCAAGCTAAGGCATGAAGGCATACGCAATGGTTCATGTTAAGGCATGAAGGGAGAAACCCTCCAACGCATTGAATAAGTAACAAATGTGAATGTATGGCCATGAAACATGGACTGAAATCACATAATGAATGATTCCAAATCATTAAAATAGTCCAAGTAATGCATGCTAGAAGATTCAATACACAAGGCTAACAAGCTAGATTGAACCAAGGCTATACAAAGCAAGTCATGCATGGCCAAAACCACCAAAATCAGAGCTAATGCATGTTAAAACATGAACAAAAGCTTCATGAAGTTAAGCCAAAAGCATGCTAGAATGACATGTTACAACATGATGCATGTTAGGCTATTTCATGGAATTGCATTACAAGTGCATGGAGCATGCAAGGGCCAACCAAACCAAACCAAAATAGAGTCATGACATGGCAAAACATCACCAAAAACATGCTGAAATGGAAAGAAAACAAGCTAGAATGACATGCTACTTCATGAAGCATACAAAGCTAGTTTGTGTGATTTACACTACAAGTGTATTAACCATGCATGGAGTGACCAAAGCAAGTAAAAACAGTGGTATGCCTAAGAAAAATAACCACAAATAAATGCTAAGAATAAGCCAACATAAGCTTAACAAAGGTGCTCAAACATGAGGCATATGAAGCTAGTTTGCACAATACAAGGAGAGGGGATGACCCTCTCCTATTTAGGACACCAATACCACCTTTCCACCACTGAAAATCCTCTAGATTTCAGTGGTAGAAAGGTCATGCAAAGGGTTCAACAAGAGCCTAAAGGGATGGCTCAAAACAAGGCCTAACAAGGCCTAAGAGGAGGTAAATCACCCCAAACGAAAAAGTGACCTAAAACAACTATTTTAAGCACTTAAAAATAGAACTTTTTCTAGTTGAAATTTAAGCTCAAAACAGCATGCAAATAGGCTCAAAATCAATGGGGGTTTTAAAGGTCAAAGACTCACCCTTGAAGACCTTCTTTACTACTGCAACTCCAGCAAGTTCTTTGAGCTTAAATCAGTCCAAGAACACCAAAAAAAAACTCCTTAGGACCTCTGCTACCCAAGGATGGTGTTTGAATGTGTGTTTGTGTGTTAAACTAAGACAAATCTACACTTTTGAAGCACAAAAATGAAGAACCAAGCAAGATAGATACAAAACTATATGTCTCTCTCTAAGGGCAATTTTCTGAACCTAGAGGAGGGAGGAGGAGCCTCCCTCTTATAGAAACCAAAAGGCAAAGCTTCTTGGAGAAGCTAAGCCCCAAACAAATCCCTCCATAGTGTATGGAGGATAGCCCAAATGTCCCCCAGCTGGTGCCAAAAAGCAGCTGACCACTTGAAGTGGTCGGCCTGCTACTTAAAGTGGTCGGCCGACCACTTTAAGTGATCTCTGAGAGTAACAACTGGTCGGCCATGGTGGGAGAGGGCCCAGGGCATGAAAGAAAACTATTAGTGTGGTGGCCGACCAGAAAATGTGGCTCAAAGACCAAGCAAGCCAGTTATCCGACCAGAAAACTGGCTGGCAGAAGGAAAAGTGGTCTCCAAGGAGAAAAGTTGTCTCCCACCCTTGTACCACCTTCCAAACAAGGAAAACAAGGTTTGTACCAAAAACAAACCAAAACGGGTGCAAAACGAGAGGTCAGGAGGCAAAGCACGCAGCCGAAAGTCCCGAAAACTAGCTGACGAGCACCAAAAGTGGTATGCAACCACAAAAGTGGTCTCCCGGACCACAGTGTTTCTCTAGGTAGAGGAAACAAGGTGTGGTTCGAAAACCACGCCAAACGGAGAACGTTAAGCGGTCCCGAGACAAGGCGCGCGGCCAAAGGCTCAAAAAATCGGAAACTAGTCTCCAAATGGGAAAAGTGGCCTACGACCGCAAAAAGTGGTCTACGACCACAAAGAGATGGTCTACGAGACCTTTCCCTCCCTCCGGGAAGAGAAAACAAGATTCGGTCCACAAATCGAGCCGAAGCACAAAACAGTTCAGAGGCCCGGAGGCAAGGCTCTCAGCCAAAACTCCGAAACCTCTAAACAAGCACAACATGCACCATCACCGAGCGCTCAATCGATGATGTCTGAGTCTTAAGGTCAGTCAAAAATGGGGTGTCTACACCATCACTAATGGCCGATGACAAGAAAACATGGCCGATAAGCACAAGGCTTGACTGATGGGTTGTAGGGAGGCCAACAAGCCACCCCCCTTCCCTCATAAACAAAACCACAAGTCCTTGGTCCACAACCAAGCACAAAACAGACAAGTTGAGAGGTTCTAAGGCAAGGCGCGTGGCCGAGACCTTCAGAAACTCAAAACGAACACGAGCATGGATGATCATCGAGTGTTCAAACAATGACGTCCAAGTCTTGAGGACGGTCAAAAATGGGGTGTCTACAAGGTTGACAATATTTATTTTTTTAGCATAAGGTCCCTCACACCTACATCCATACCTACACTCTCATTCTACTCTCTCTGTTTCTGTACTTTACAGCAATCAACCACATCTCCAATATCGTTTGCCACGACATCTACATGGAGTGAACCCTAAACAAGTAGGTGACATCAATAATCCCCACAATCACTCCACGAAATCCCTAAAAAAATGGAAATGTTAAAACATACCTTATCCACATACACTCAATCCCAAAAAAAATCAAAAACATAATCACAATAAGTGACAAACAAGTAAACTCAAATATTATTAAATCAAATCAATAATACATACTACAAATAAAAAGGACTATTTGGTTTATAAAAAAAACATGTAGGACTAAATGGACAAACATTTTGCCAAATGAGATTTATGAGTAATTATTCCTTCTTTTTTTTGGTTGTAATTATTCTTTTTCTTTTTTAATTAGAAAATGCTACGTTGATTAGAAGCCTTTAAATGGTTAACAGACTAGACAACCCAATCAATTACTAACTTTTCCAC
The DNA here is from genome assembly GCA_030407325.1 of Camellia japonica. Taxonomy (NCBI): domain Eukaryota; kingdom Viridiplantae; phylum Streptophyta; class Magnoliopsida; order Ericales; family Theaceae; genus Camellia; species Camellia japonica. The sequence goes on from JAPPVO010000031.1 coordinate 112,446,495, forward strand.
TCCAAATCATAAGATCAAGGCCAAGCCCCCTAGGTTGATTATAATAGAACATTAAAGATTTGACCAATTGACAAACTCCATCTATTCTAATAGTTTAATTAGGTATAATCAAATATGGAAATGATAATTATTTTTTGCTTCCTACATCATTCTATGTTAACAACCAAACAGTGGAAAGAGAATGAGCTCATAATTCCATTCACCATATACCACCATGGAGTTTACTTCAACTCTTTAATGTGAGACTTTGTAAAAATTATTAATTTAAAGAAAATAAGGAAAAAAAAAACTTAATCGATTAGTTGGCCATAATAATTGCACGAAAATACTATTCCTTTGCTGCATTTATTGGTTCCAAATTCCAATCAATATTGTCCTAAAAAATAAAACAATAAAAAAAATTCCAATCAATACAACCAGAACTCTTTACTTCTAAAATTCTAATTGATCCTAAGGCAATTAATTTCACTAATATGTCTGTTTAAGTGGTAATTTATCATGAATAAATAATCTGACTTCGTTGTTGCCAGGTAAAGTCCAAATATCCATGCACTCCTACAAGTCTGCATCACAGGCCATTAAGATCGACTCCTGCTTGTCATCCTCATACTTTATGTTAAAAGCACCAACCTTTAATGGCAGCCTCTTTGTTACCTCACTCTTCAACTCAATGATTCTGGAGGTCGACAAAAATCAAAATCATGTCATGTCTTCTCCATATGTTGCCTTTACAATCAGGGTGCTCACTTCTTGCATTGCAGTAACATTTGGCATAGCTCAAGCCAGATTAGTCTTGACTCGATTGGAAGTTGGGCCAGTTCTTTGACTAGATCCCAACACTGCATTCTCTAAAAAGCCTTCCGAACTTCTAATTAGCGGCAGATCTTAGGGGGTTTAAGGCAGTGTGGAAAGAATGGCATCAGGGTTACAATGAGCAACTGAGGGTTTTGGTCTAGTTGATTGAAACACCAATTCAGAGGAGCCCCCAACTTTTGAACATTGTTCATTAGTAACACCAATGAATAAATTCTCCTTCGGAGTCATTTTACCAAACTATTACAAAATACCAGTTTGCACACGAAGTTCATTGTGATAGCCCCCAGGCATATGATTCAACAGCCTCTCAAACTGTCCAAAACCTACTTCCGTTGTAGAGCAAAGTGATTTTCTCTTTCTCTTTAAAGTTTAGAGCCTGGAGGCTTTGGTTGATCAAGTACAACAACAGTGGGAAGTAGACTTGGACTCATAGAAAGAGTAAGATCGTTTGCTCCGACACTTGGAACGGATTCATCTACTGGCTTTACCTTATTTCTCTTGTGAGATGGCCACTTCAAGATATCAAGCTTCCTTATGAGAAATCAAACCTGTAACACCCACATCGTTTAATCCATTGGAGAGTGTATTTAATTCCCTTATTTTCCTTTTTGGGAGTCTTTGGAGTTGTTGAATGTTGGTTTTGGAGGAGTATGATCCGATTTAAACTCGTTGGATTTGTTTGTTTGCGCTTGTTCTTGTCAAAAAGTTCCTTGGGAACCTAGAAATTCTATTCTGGGGTCGACACCAGCCTTCCTAAGGGTCGACCCTTACTTGTTGGTGATGTTTCTGGAAGTGTTGCTGGAATTTAGGGTCGACACCAGCCTTGGTGGTGTCAACACCTACCTCTTGTTGCTGTCCACAAGGGTCAACACCAGTCTGGGAAGGGTCGACCCTTGTATATTGCAGAATTTGGGTATTGGTTGCTGGAAAATAGGGTTGACCCTTTCTGTCCAAGGGTCGACTCCTTGTTTGCTGCCAGCAGTGTCTTTTCTTGCTTCAGGGTCGACACCACCACACCAGGGGTCGACCGTTGCGTGTTTATTTTCAGATTTGTGGGTCCGAATGGGCCCTACCTTTAGGGGGTTTTGGGCCTATTATTTTATTGACCTTAGGGCTACTTTTCTACTACTCTAAATAGGCTCTAAACATAGTTTCATTTCACTTTTCTCCTTTTTCCTCTCTCTCAAACCGTGAGTTTTCTCTCTCTCCAAAATCAAGCTTTCGGCACTTAGATCTCTAGATCTACTCACCTAGAGTGATCTTTCCACCATGGTCCTTTGAGAAAGGTTGTAGATCTCGTCAAGGGCTTCCTTTTGGTCCGATTACTTCGTGGTTTCGTCGCCACCGATTTTTGGGTCGTCATCTCTTGGCTTCAAGAGGTAGGGGTTTCTAGTTCTCTTTCAATACCCTCATTTATGAATGGATTTGTGGTATTTTCTTTATATAAATACAAAATTTTATATTTTTATGTATATTGTGATGACTCATGAGATTAGGGGTTACGGTTTGAAGAGAGCCGGGTTGACTTATTGGTTCATGATCTTGGGTCATGAGTTTGGGTGTAAAAGTAATGAAGGGTTGGAATGAAATGTGTTTTTGTGAAAAGCTTTAACTTCTCTTAAAAACCCTAGTTTGACTCATGAAGATGGTTAATGGTTTTGCTTCAATTAATAATAGAATCATGAAATTAAGGTGTTAAATTACACATGTACAAGTTTAATTGAAATTTTAAAGAATTTGATTAATTTATGTAAAAGTTGCGATTGAACTCATAATGTTGATATTTTAAATTATGTTATAATATGAAACCAAACTTGGGGAAAAGAAATTACTAATGGTAAGGATGATGCGGGAATTGTGATAAAATGATAAAGTGAATATTTAAGAAGCTTATTGTATTATGTTAAATTGTGTTAAGTCAAGGTTGGGTTAAGATAAATGTGAGTAACAATAAATGGGAGATTGTGAAATATGACGATGTTATGTGAGAGAGTTGTATCAAAGAAATAAATTCTAGAGATTTAATTTATAGCCTCACATAGTAATTGATAATCGATGTGTTGTGAAAATTGATTTGAAAGACTTGATAATAATATGGAGGAGTAAAGAAATAGTTTGAACCCAATAATTATAACCTATGGTGGATGACCCATGAATGACTTGGTGGGTAATAAAAAAAGGTGGTGGAACATAATGTGTACTTGTCATGTAAGTGGAATTTTAACCTATGGTGGATGCATTTTGAACTAATGTGTTACGGGAATAATGAATGATGTGTTGGCTTTACCCACTAATCACAATGACGGATGACTTGATAAAATTTATGGAATATAATGTTGTTTCGGGGTTCGTTTCCTGTCGTATTTTGAGCCGACAAAGCGTGGCGCTTGAAATAGGTTCCACCTTCCTTCCGGCTTGTGACTGGTAAAGCGTGAGATTCCGCGTTCCTTCCGGCTTGTGACCGATAAAGCGTGAGGTTCCGCCTTCCTTCCAGCTTGTGACCGGTAAAGCGTGTGATTCATGGAGATGACTTGTTAATGGATCCGGTGTTTAATATGACATTATTTGAAAGAATGGAAAATGAGATGGTCATTGGATTAGAGGTTGGTGATGATAGACTCACTGGATTGCTTGTGACTATAAGGGGAAATTATGAGTTTTGTTTTGTAAATAATTAAGACATTGTGTTAAAAAGGGTTTGTTATTCTTGTGTCATGTTTGAACTCTAATTGATAATGTAAATGTGGATGTGATGTAATTGTAATATGTTGGATTATAATTGATAATGCAAATGTAGATGTGATGTAATTGTTATTGAATATAGAGGAGATTTGAATTTCTACATTGAGGAGTTACAGCAAATATGAATAGATTGGTTGGAGTAGCATGTATGTGGGATGTTTTGGAGTATTAAGGGAACTTGAACTTGAGATTATGGAGTTATAATAAATGTAACTAGTAAAATGGGAGAATGGGAATAAAAAGAGGAATGTTAGGATGGGAATTTAACAAGGAATATTTTGGAATGGGTTAATAAATTTAAAATGATGTTGTTCCTTAAACGTATTTGTTTTCAAAAAGGATTTATGGTTTTCTAACGAAAAGGGATAGTTTTGATGGTCGAAGGTTTTTCCTTAAATGTTCAAATAAATTTCGAGAAAAAGATACGCTACATATGATATTTTGAAATTACAAAATATCACCGTACTATATGGTATCACCTTGCATGCATGATCATTTCTATCTATAGGATGGTTATTGTTTTTGAACTATGAGATTCCTAGTGAGCAATTGTGCTCACCCCTTGTTGTTTCATTTTTTTTACAAGAAAAGAATTTGAATTGATTGGTTGGAGGATTACGAAGTTCATGTATCTCTTATGTGTAATCTCATTGTGCATTGACGTTTGTAATTATTTATTTGTAACTCCATAGCGGGAGCTTGACATGTATTATTATTATTGTTGTATTCATCATGACAGAGAATAGGTACTATTATGTTTCTATTACTCAAGGGTAATAGATATTTGTAAAAAAAAAAAAGATGGACCTAAATTACAGGCTTTTGGTAATGTTTTCGTGTGATTAAAAATTGGGGCCTGACAAAACAAAACACCAAAATCATTTTAACAATTTGGGTTGTACAAATTTGATCATCAATCTGGAAATAAAAAGAAACTTAAGACTCGGGGAAAAAGGAAAGGAGGGAAACTCGCTTAATATGCCAATTCGAAAACTGAGGGCTCCAGGATTGCCATGATAGAAAAATCTGCTGCTGACAAAATAATATATATTATATATTTCTCCAGCTGATCCTGAAGCATGCACATTTTCTAATACTTAAAAAAAAAATTAAAAAAATTCAGGCTTATATTAAACCAACCTACTAGATCCTTTACATAAAAAAATAAATAAATAAAGAAGAAGAAGAAGAAGAAGAAGGGAAGAAGCAATTTTATCCATCTCTAAATGTACACCCAATGGATAATGTGATCCATATTGATAGAATACGTCTAGATGAAGAACATTGGAGCTTACTAAAATAAAGGGGAGTAAATGATGAGGATTAAAATGACGATTTAAGGTGTCTTTGTCCACAGAGAAACTACCCCAAAGCCGAGTCATTATGGTATCTCCTACTACAGGAATTGCATTATAGATCATCTTGCACCCATAATATATGGAATGCACTATGATTTTTAATATCTGTTAGAATAGTCGTGTGTTGTTTAGTTCTATAATTATTCCAGTTTCATCACAGAAAAACTTCAGCACAGAGGACCATGACCATCCACACCATAACTACTCATCTCAACTCAATCACTTTGTAACATACAAATATAATAAGAAAGCCAAGGAAAGAATGGTAGTATATTTCCAAATTTTAAGAAATTAAGAATAAAAATAGGTATTTATTGACTTTTATTTGCTTAGCTAATTTGAGGGCCAGCCCCAAGTTCTCTATAGATTTTGCTTACCTTAAGAGCATAGCTGATCTTTTGCGAAGTCATTATAAGCTCAAGTACACCAACATAGGACCGTCAAGAGGTTTCAAACACTGGCAAAGCCAAGGTCCCCCTGACATTGTAATATTGATCATGATTGAGCATAGGGAGCTCCTTGTAGTAGTAAAATTGCACATTTGGGGTCCAAAATGGTAACTTCAACTAAAAAGCATGGCTATGTTGTCCACAATCCACACCCATACCACCGTCCAAGGAAAACATATACATTAGAGAGGCAATCTTGCACCGATGAAGTTCATTGTTATGCGGGTCAAGAACAAAAGGTTGCAATGAAGTTGTAAGTGCACTCTGGTACAGATTCTCAACAGTTGCCGAAATTTGAGACAGAGCGTATTCTGCAGTCGATTCTATCAAGATCCAAAGCGAGTTTGTCATTGGCTCTTCAATCATAAAAGCTGGTATTGGCTCCAAAGTTTCTGCCTCCTGCAATAATAATTTTAATTTTCCAGACGGACATTTTGCTAAGTCAAGAAGCACCTCTTTCATTATTGAGAGTTTCAAGCAAACCAATTGTGCTTCATCACCAAACTTTTGTAATTCTAGGCTTTTGGACTCCAAATTAGATATGTCTGTGATTACTGAAATTTTCAGCATATGAGTGATTGAATGAACCTCTAGAATGCATTAAATAAGCAACATGACCGTCATTGGTGATAGCCTATGAAGTTAACAATTCTAGCCATATTAGAACAACATGACATTCCAAAGAATTTTACTCAATATCATTCTATTATTTATTTTATTTTTTTTGAAACATTCTAGACTAAGATAAATGAAAGTTGACAATAATCTATGTTATATTTGAAACGGCAAAGAGCAATAGCTTTCATATTTGTCTATGTTTGTTTCAATGTGTTCTTTGACTACTCTTGCTTTGTTGGGCCCGTGGGAAAGAGATATCTTTGATGATTAAATGAATTATATTCTTACTAAGAGAGATGGAGAAAGAGAGAGAGAAGATAAGTCTACTGTTGAATTCAAAAAAAAAAAAAAAAATTGTTTCTTAATCACTCTCAATTTCGTTGTTCTTATTCCATCTTGATTGTAGCTTATAATACATGTATATTTGTCCAACATGCAATATGATATACAAGATGTTGAAACAATTCGTCTTGAATTCTTTAGTTGGTGGTCTTCGGGTCTACAAAACTTGGCGATGATTTTGTCTATGTAGAACATAAATTTGGTGTTTCAAGTCGCGTTACTTAGTCGCTTTCCTAGAGACAATATTTACACCCACCAAAAGGTGTGCAGGGAATTACTGCAAATTTGCCTTCAGGATACAATAAAGCCTAATCTAAGGATCAAGTCTACCAATGTCTGCACTAACGACAGTAGATCAAAATACTCTTGATATAATAAAGAAAATCAAGACACTGATAATCAAGTCTGTAGAATTTGATTACCAGTAAGAAAAGTAGAAACTTGCTTAAGAAACTCTTGATCGAAAACTGCAAATCAAGAGGAGAGAGAGAAAATTATAGGAATGCTTTTTGGATGATTGAAATGGTTGATTTCCTAGCCTATTTATAGGCCTTGATGCATCTAATCGAATGGTCATGTCCCTTGATCGCATCCGATCAGATTTAACTGTTGGATCGACGATCTATGGAGCAGATCAATCTCACACCAAATAGATGCCTTGACTGATCACACCTAATCACGATCGCGTGCCATCTTAATCGTACAATTGCGTACATCTCCAATGAACGGCTATGATCAAACCGCTCCAGGTCAGACACGTAACCGTTTGATCAGTTCGTTGACTCATCGCCAACGAACGCCACATCACTGCCACGTGGAGCTAACTGTATTCCACGTCACCCATACCACGTCGGATCCATGTCATCACTCCTACACGTCCGATGCAAATAGAAAAGCGCCCTAATGGTGCCTTGCGCCGATGCATCCATGCAAAGTGCAAAGTGTGTCATCAAATGCCACACAAACCACTGCCCATGCCACGCACGCACGCGTATGCGTGTACGGACCATCCTTGCGGTGTGAGTGCATGCACACAAGTATCCATTCCACAATTTCATATTCAAAGGAATATTCCATGTAGCACTTTATTAATGATGTGTTTGATTGGGGGATCTGGGGGGGGATTTGGAAAAGGAAAGGGAAAATGTGTGTGAAACTAGGTGAAATATAGATATATTTTATTCACATTTCAACTACCTTTTCCCTTTCTTTTTCCTAATCCCTTCCCAAATCCCCCAACCAAACGCAACGTAAGTGCTCCATGTTTTCGTTTCTTTTCGATGTGTGACAAAGTCCCCAAAATTATTTCAAGCTTTTCAAAGAAAAGTAGGGAAGGTTTTGAAAACACCCAAAACTAAAATTATAAATTTTGAAAATCATTTTGAAAATTCCCCAACACAAGATACATGACAAACATACGGATACATTTCACTCTTTCCTTATGTACTATTCATTTGTTTAAGACCCATTCAATTGTTTTATATCATGTGTATTTTAATGTTCTACGATTATTTTTCATTTTTTATAATACAATTATTACATAAATAATATCTTGATATTATGATAGATGACTTCTTCATTTTAATTAGTGTAAATTTTTTTTAATTACCTTTGAATAAATAATTCACATACTAATTGACTAATTGAAATAAAATACAGAAAAAATTATACTTTTCACTCTTAAACTTTCATTTGAATTTTATTTTGATGCTTCATCTTCTAATTACAACAACTAACTCATCATACTTCAACCCCTTTTTTTGACTGGTCATGAATTATGACATCACTAATCATTAGAAATTTAAATGGAAAAAGTACTCATGGGGCTACGTGAGCTCATTTTAGAAATGTAAGACGAAAAAATTGACATGAAAAATCGCACTTCACCCCTCAAATTTTAGTCAAATTCTATTTTGGCCTTTCAAGTTTAATTTTTACTTAAATTTTAAACGATGGGCTAATAGGAGATCCACAATGAAAAGTGGGTTGAAATTTAAGGACTTAATTGTTACAACTAGAAGATAAGAGATCAAAGTAAAATTTAAAAAAAAAAAATTCAAAAGTGAAAGGTAAATTAATAAAATATAAATTTAAACATATCTCAACTATATTGCGTCTTACAATATATATATATATATATATATATATTTTGAATTTTAACTTTTCCCTACTTCTATTACATCAACAATACGAATTTGAACAAATTTCCCTTTTTCTCCCTTAAATTCTTTCTCTATTTATTTAACCTCTATTTATCATTAATTATTTACTTTTATTTTTATTACCTTCCAACATTGCATGTATTTTATCTAAAAAGTTCTCTCTTTATTTTAATATTTGGGTAAAGTACCAATAAATCATAAAATGTGATCTTATTAACTGTTTAGTCTCCCCCCCCCCTCCTTTTTTTTAATGAATGAGTTTCTCTAAATGTAAAATTACACATTTGGACAATCCGCACTATAGAGAATTTGAATTTTTCCTCCTAGAACAAATCTCACATTACGATAAAAAATGTGACACTCCAATAACGTAACACTCTAATATAACACTCCAATGTAACATGCTAAAAAACTCCTCAGTGCACTTTTCCCAAACTTCACAACGTAACACTTCAAAAAAACTCATTAGTGTATTTTTTTTCCAAACGTAACACTCCAGTGCAACACACACAAAAAATTCCTTAGTGTACTTTTCCATAAACGTAACACTCCAATCAATGTAATCTCAAACATAACACTCCAATGTAACACACACAAAAGTACTAAAAAATTTCTTAGTATAATTTTTTCAAATGTAACACTCATAATTTGAAATTATATATTTGCTCAAAATTTACTAAGAAATTTTTGTACTCCTTTTGGAATGATTTGAAGAATCCTACATCGTTTTGGAATGATTTGAAGAATCTAATATCCTTTTTTTGGAGTGGTACATTATACCGTTAAGTTTGGAAAAAGTACACCAATGAGTTTTTTTTTTTTTTTTTTTTTTGTGTGTGTTACATTGGAGTGTTACACTAAAGATTTTTTGGAGTGTTATGTTTGGAAAAAGTATACTAATTTTTTTTTAAGTGCTACATTGGAATGTTACGTTTAAGTGTTATGTTGGAGTGTTACGGTTTGAAATTATACATTTGCTCAAAATTTACTAAGGGGTTTTTGTACTCCTTTTGAAATGTTTGATGAATGCCATATTTCAACTCATTTTTGTAGTCTTTTTAAAATGTTTTCTAAATAAAAAAGATTCTCATATAAAAATTCATCCAAAATTTGATTATCATAACTGGCACAAAAGAAGAAAAAGAGAAGGAAACATAATAGAAATAAGGGTATAATCGTAAATCTAATTTCTAAATAATATATTAAATCTATCTTTCTAAAATTAATGAGACTAATTCGTCTATAAAAAAATCATTGAAACTAAATGGATCATCATTCCTCAAAATGGGATTTAAAGGTAAATTTTCCTGAATATTTCTTAGAGAAAATAAAGTTAAGGTAACAAAATATGAGCATGCTTGATTGATAGGATTAGAATATGGGATTGAGATTATTAATCCATAGGCCCAATAATCCTGTACTTGTTTTGAAATTTTGTTTCAGAATTATTAATCCAATGGATAATTAATCCAACAAATTTGTAAGATTATTAGTAATCGGGTAGGGGTGGGTGAGATTATATATCCTAAGTTGGGAAATAAAATAAAAAAAACTCTTTTACCCTTGACTAAAAATTAAAACACTTATTATTTTTATATTATTTTTTATTTTAGAAGGCTAAAAATAATTTTTAAAAATTTAAAAATATTTTTTGATATTTATTTTATCAAATTAGTTTATATTTTCAAAAAAAAAATTAAAAACAAATCAATCATAGCTTTGTATTTTGTATTTTTATTTTGCTTTTATTTATTTATTTATAATTTTTTTCAAAACGACTTTTATGAAGAAATTTTGATAAAGTAAAGATTGTGAAGAAACACTGATAGAGGGTAAGATCGGAAAAAAGATAAATATAGTTGTAATCCTACTGTAACGCCCCCAAAATAATAAAATAAAGATAACTCCTATGCGGAATAAGTATGAGAAACAACATACTTTCATACATCAGAGTTTACTGTTTAACAAACAATTAAATGCCATGTAGGCTTACATCTTTCCAAGTCATTGCTTGGTTACACAAATTGAGTCTCGCTCATTACATCTTAAGCCCTTGGCTTTACAAATACCAACAAACACACAACAATACATAATTAAGAAGCTCTTGCTTCCCGAAAGTCCATCCAGGCTATTGCCTTGGAGGAAACATCTCATCTGCACCTGAAAAATGGTATTCCCTTATAGGTCGAGCCAACAACCCAGTAGAAATAATCTAACACAATTTATGAAGTTTAGCAAAGGTATATATACCACGTATATAAACAATACCGATATGGAAGCATCTACAAGGCCTACACACCCATATGTCACTGAGGCCAATCTTATTCCATGTTCCATCAATTCATTTCCAGTTCATAGACACTACTCAATTCATGAGTTAAATTCATTATCTTTCAACAACCAAAATGAGACTACAACTCAATAGTTTTTCCAAATATGCAAAACACACATAAACACTTCCAACTTTACGATTTTACGGATATTTCGTCCGAAGGAACCGGCACCCATTTATATAAAAGATTTTGGGTCTTTCACCCAGGACACTCAGGCCAACTTGCTTCAAATGGAGTCCATCCCCTTTCTTCTCCCCAAACAAATATACATATGCAATGCATTTATAAACATAATCATACATGGAGTACATCCCCTTTCTCCTTCCAATAAACATACATATACAATGTATTTATAACATGGTCAATAATGGAGTACATCCCCTTTTTCCTCCCAATAAACATACATATACAATGTATTTACAACATCATCATATTCAATGACATCAACAATGGCTTAGCATTAAATCGCCTAATCCTCATGTAATTTATACAACAATCATAGCTATCCCCCACCGATAGCCCAATGCAATTATTTCCAAGATATATTCAATATCGAAATAAATAGTTTATTCAAAACTTCCATAGGTGAGATAATACATATCCAATATCACCATCTATATCAATAACCATCCAATTTAACATATTCAATGTTAATTCCAATTATTTATACAAAATAATCATTTTATCCAATTAGGGCAAAATCTCCATTTTCCCAATATTGACTCAAACACCCAAAATCAACTATTTTGGTATACCAAGATTTTATGTTCAAACCCCATACTCATTTATCTCTTATACATCAAAAACCCCTCTTTTCATTTCACACCCAAATCTTAGATTTGTCCAAACCACAACCAAATCTCATCATCTATACACAATAGCAATTAACTAAGCTAAAAACCATATTAGAGTGTAGAAAATCGCTACCTCAAGTGTAGAAGACAAACATGCAAGATCAAAACTCCAAAGATGACGAAATCAACTCTTACTTGGATCAACACGAAGCTCTTGAAGCCCTCTACCTTATTCTCCAAGACATTAGGGTCAAGAACACAATGAATGTAGATGAAACCTTAGAGAGAAGGTGACTTCTAGAGAGAGAAACTGCAGATTTAGGGTTTGTGGGTGAAAATGAGATAAAAAATGAAGCCAAAACGGCGCTGCTGTGAACTAATGTACACCAGGCTCGCTCGAGCGAAGGAGTTCTCGCTCGAGCGTAGGAAGCGTCGCTCGAGCGAACAATGCAAAGCTTCAGGTCTGCAACGCAAAAGCACGCTCGAGTGAAGGAAAGCTCGCTCGAGCGAAGAACACCAACCTTCAAGTCTTTCAGAGACGTAGACGCACGCTCGAGCCTAAGAGTGCTCGCTCGAGCGCAAGAAGCCTCGCTCGAGCGAAGAGGCCAAAATCTGTGCAACAAGGATTTGGAAAAACAAGCAACCAACTTGTTCCAAACACACAACTACAACCCAATAACCAACATTAAGGGAAAGACAAGGGAAGCAAGACATAAACCACCCTCCAAACCATACAAACCCAAGTCCGAAACACCACAAGAGGTGGGTCAAAACCAGGGTCGCTATACCTACATTCATATGTTTTCTTATCCAATGCTAATTAAATAATGGGAAAGGGGATAATTTATCCTACTAACCCAATTGGATAGTGAATATCACACTAATTTGATGAGATTATTAATACCTTCACTATTAATTTTGTGAATCAAACATGGCCTATAGGTATTGGTGACCTCATATGAATTACTTTAGTATTCGAATTCGTTAATAGCATAATAATTAACACATAAAATCTAGTTGCATCAGTCTAGAAAAATTAATTGAAAAAATTTCATTATAAATACTTACATTTAGCAAGGAGAGAGAAACAAGCCGAAGTAGAAAACGAGGTGGTGTTTCCAGCTAGAGTATTAGTAGTATTAATGTGTTGCAAAAGGCCCGATAAATTAAGGGTCGGAGACCAAGGCCACTGGTCGATTGGGACAAAGAGATCGATGTTAGCATCAGAGATCAAATCTCCCCATAACGCATCTCTTGGAAAATCCACCGATGAACTCCAATCGTCGAACTTCCGCGTACCTTCTTCTTCACCTGACATCTTCAGTAGTTAAACACAAACCAGCAGAGAGAGAGAGAGTCGACAACACACAAAAAACACCCATTAATCCATAAATTAACTCTGCTATTAAAACTTTCACTGTTAACTTCAAATTTTGACTTTCCCTCCTCCTCTCTTATAATTCGACGAATGATTAAACCCAAATTGTCCCCAATACTATTATTAAATGAACCCCAATTTTGAAGAGTTCTAATCTAAAACCCATGATTTTATTAGAAACGCACAAGGGTCCTCAATTATTAGGGGTTCATGCGGTCAAATTTTGACTTTTCCTCCTCCTCTCTTATAATTCGACGAATGATTAAACCCCAATTGTCCCCAATACTAGTGTATTTGGTTTCAGTTTTCTGAATTTAGTTTTTGAAAATTGAGTTTTTTGTTTTCATATTTTTTTGTTTTTAGTGAATATTTTTTAAATTTTAAACAATTTTTTGACTTTTTTAGATGCACCTTACTTAGATGTATCTAAATAATAAAATATTTGTGAAAAAACTTAATAAATACACAAAAATACAAAAAAATGTACTAAATTTTTCTTTTTTTTTTCTTTTTTTTTTATTTTTATTTTTTGTATTTTTTGGTATTTAGTGTATTTTTAAAGATTTTTTTCACAAATATTATACATTTTAAGTGTATTTATGTTAGGTGTGTCTAAAAATCTAAAAAAAATACTTCAAATATTAAAAAAATTCATTGAAAATATTAAAATACAGAAAATAAAAAAATAAAATTTTCTGAAAACTATTTTTTAAAAGCTCAAACCAAACAAAAACGAACCCCAATTTTGAAGAGTTCTAATCTAGAACCCACGATTTTATTAGGAAAAAAGGACAAGGGTCCTCAATTATTAGGGGTTCATAGGGTCAAATTTTGACTTTTCCTCCTCTCTTGTAATTAGACGAATGATTAACCCCAATTGTCCCTAATACTATTCAACTAGTTTGTTTTCAGTTTTCAAAATTAACTTTTCATAAAATTCTACTTTCTTGTTTTTCGTAATTTTTTAGTTTTATTGAATTTTTTAAAATAATTTCAACATTTTTTTAATTTTTAAATACACTTAACATACATACACTTAATTGATTAGTTGGCCATAATAATTGCACGAAAATACTATTCCTTTGCTGCATTTGCTGGTTCCAAATTCCAATCAAGACTGCCAAAAAAAACAAAAAAAAAAAATTCCAATCAATACAAATAGAACTCTTTACTTCTAAAATTCTAATTGATCCTAAGGCAATTAATTTCACTAATATGTCTGTTTTCTTTTCACCCCTCTGCTTTCACAGGCAGTCCTTGAAGTGGTAATTTTATTATGAATAAATAATCTGACTTCGTTGTTGTGACGTGAAGTCCAAATATCCATGCACTCCTTCAAGTTTTCATCACAGGCCATTAAGATCAACTCCTGATTGTCATCCTCATACTTTTATGTTAAAAGTACCAACCTTTAACAGTAGCCTCTCTGTTACCTTATTCTTTAGTTCAATGATTTTGGAGGTTGGCCAAAATCGAAATTGTATCATGTCTTCTCTATATGTTGCCTTCACGAGGGTGCTCACTTCTTGCCTTGCAGTAACATTTGGCACCGATCAAGCCAGATTAGTCTCGACTTGCTTGGGACCTGGGCCATTAGAGACCAAAAAATAGTCATTTTATTCCTTTTAAATATTAATATGGGGTTGGAATGGATATATGTAATGCATGAATTTGATAAGGCATATGGAGGAGGATGGCAATGCATAGTGGGTGCAGATTTTGGGTCTTTTGTGACTCACCGCTATGGCTGTTTCATCTATTTCTGCATTGGTAGCCTTGCCATCTCGCTCTTCATGGGCTCTGCAGCTTCTGAGGCTGAGGCCTCCCAATTTGCTTCCTTGGAGACAGTCAAAGCTTGAAGTTCTCTCTCTCTCTCTCTCTCTCTCTCTCTCTCTTCTTCTTCTTCTTTTTTTCTTTTTCTTTTTTTGCATTACTTGCTTGTACATGTAGACTTGAAAAGAAGTAGTTTCCAAGCTTCAATGTCACAAATCTAATTATGCTTCCAATGTTTTCTGTATGAGTAAATCATCTTCTATTGGATAACTCCAATTTGATTAAAAAAAAATATGTATATTATTATCAGTTTTGAAGAATTTTTTCAGCTATTATATATTATTTAGTTTATTATCTCTTACATAAAGGAAGAGTACTAAGAGTTTTGTTAAATATTTATGACTGTTATCAAGAGAAATCCAGTAGTATTAGACTATATATAGCAAATTCTGAGATAGTTGCAAGATAATATTAAGACCCTCAGAATACTTGAAAATGAGAAAATATTAGAAAATTATTCAGTGCCCTGCACAGCCATGCCACAATTCAATAACAAAATTTCATGCTCTCATGTGGTCTTCCCATGATCACTAGCACAAAATGGTGAACCTCACTATATTTACTAATTACAATTCTTCAGTGGCACTCTCTGGCCATGCCATTGAGACATAGAATAACTTTTAAAAAATATTAGTTTCAAGCTAAAAAAAAGAATAGAGAAATTATGCAGGTCATATCATATGAATGTTTTAAAAAAAAAAATATCCTTGTCTTTCAATTTCAATGCACTTTCAGCCTTAGAATCATGTTGAAATCTGAAGATATGATTAAAATAAAAAAAAATTGAGAAATTTACAAATAGAGCATCTTGTGCCTTTTTATCCTTTTTATTTATTTATTTTTCTCTGGTTCAATAAAAATAATCAATTTTGTGCTCTTGCAAAAAAAAGAAAGAGCATGCATGAATTTTGATTGAGCAATTAAACAAATAAGACTAATTAATTTGATGGCATCATTTTATTTGGCTTCCTAGCTTATAACAATGAACTCGATTCTATAAAAATAAATTGTTGGAAATTGGGCCGGGTATTGGACTCGGATTTGGTCGTCCATGTGGCACCCATGGCCCATTTAAATTACTCATGTAATTTGAATTTCTATTTATCTTGTTAGGATAACCCATTATCTCCATCCAATATATCTTATCCTATTACGAGATAGGGATGTGAGATTATATATCTGATCTATTTAATAGATATCAGATACATTATGTTGATTTACCCATAACATTTTTTCCCATACTCTCTCTCTCTCTAACTCTCTCCCACATGAAAAACGATCAAGCCTTTGCACTGTGGTATCACTCCATTGCTAGGAGTTCATAGTTCGTGATTGTCAAGCACGTGATTTACTCACAAGGTTCTTTGTTCTGAATTCTTTTACACAAGGTATAAATTTGAATTCTTTTACCCGTTGTGTTATCTATATCTTACATTGGTATCAGAGCAATAAATGGGTATTTTTGTGCTTTTTTTTGTGCATTAAAATATGTATATAATTATATATATACACATGATATATGCATGAAAAATTAATATTTTTCCGAACTTTCTCCGATCAACCTGAAATTTACATATGTTGTAGTATATTTCATGTAAAATATATCTGCAAAGTTTTATGAAAATCCAACGGTCGGATTTTGAGAAAAAAGGAGATTCATATTTAATTTTTCGTAACTTTGACTGCATGCTAGTTTTACATGCTTTGTTTTTATGTTATGAAAATTATATATTTGGAATCCTTGTTTTGATACCTTCAAAATGGTATATTATGGGCCTGATTCCGACTTGCGGTTGATAAGAAAAAGCAAACCCTAATTTGGGTCTGTTTTGTGTTTCTGGTGGCTTAAGGAAGAAGATGAAGTGCAGAGTTTTTGCACTTCCACCCTCATTAGAGAGAGAGTGTGCAACACTCCATTATTTGTGTTTGTTTAATGCCATTTTTGAGTCCACCAATATTTTTATTTTGGAAAATGGAGTCCGGCAGTACCAAAATTGGACCATAAAACACCCTGGAAGGCGGCGTGTCACGACCCGAACCCGCCCCTATGGGTTAAGGCCATAACCGGCCAGTAATCACGAGATTACCTACGGCCTTAACTCCAAATAAACAAAACTCATCAAAGTGAAGGGGCCAAATGGAAGCAAATTTAAAACTTTGTCCATAGAGCTGTGCTTATATGCACACCATAACATTCCAAACATTTATATGTTAATAACTCACATCAAAATATGTACGAACACAAAACACTGTACATACAGGATCATACAAGTCTAAGTCAGTCAAACCTAAGACTTATATACAAAAGTAGTCCAATGCTTTCGCCAACATAACAAAACTATGAACAAAAGACAAAGGCGAAGACAGTCTCGTGCGTGAGACGTTTGGGCTGACTCCTCAAAACTTTGACTGTTTCTCCCAATTTCACCGAGGCTGGTTCTGGACGTCCCTTGGCTCGCCTACATGTACATGAATGAGCGTGAGCAAAAGCCTAGTGAATAATATCAAATAAGGAAGATACATAAGCAATCTTTGAAACAGTTACAGCAAACAGCCTTTGGCCCAATCACTTGTATCAATCGGCCTTCGGCCCAATCGTTTATGTCAATCGGCCTTCGGCCCAATCATTTATGTCAATCGGCCTTCGGCCCAATCATTTATGTCAATCGGCCTCCGGCCCAATCATTCATGTCAATCAGCCTTTGGCCCAATCATTCTTGTCAATCGGCCTTCGGCCCAATCATTTATGTCGATCGGCCTTTGGCCCAATCATTCTTGTCAATCGGCCTTCGGCCCAATCATTTATGTCAATCGAACTTACAAAACTTACATAGAGGTAAACAATTGGACAACAACATATTTCAAATATCTTGTTAAGATATTACTCACAGTGATCGGCTTGTGGATTTACCCTGGAGCTTGACCCTACACATCATATAACGCATATGGGTCACAAACGATTCAATCCGTTCTATAATTCACATATTCCTCTTTAGGCTTCATTCTTATCTCTTTAACTCAATCACAATGCTTAATGCATGCCTAAGAGTGCTTGCAAGTGAAAGAGAACGGAAAATGAAACACAGAATACACTTTCAAAATTTCAGAAAACAAGGTCCCCGCTCGAGCGTGGGATTCCCCGCTCGAGCAGACCCTTTAGGTCTGCAAAAGTGCTGGTTGCATCAAATTCACGCTCGAGCGTGAACTCGGGCGCTCGAGTGGAAAGCCTGTCTACATAGCTCCACGCTCGAGCGTCAACTTCCCCGTTCGAGCGGGCACCAGGTCTGCAAAAATATGCTGGGAGCACGAATTCCACGCTCGAGCGGCGGTTCTCCCGCTCGAGCGGACATCAAATTTTCTAGGTTTTTCCAGCAGTGTTCTTGAGCTTCAATTTGATGTTCAAGGGTTCCAAATGCATGATTTCAGTCCCAAAAACATATAAACACATTATATTGTATGAGAGTGTAAGGATATTACATCAAATTGTTCAAAGTCAACATCTAATTCTCAAACAACTCTCATTTCTTTAGTATGAACAAAACTCATGTCTTCAAACTTCACATAAGCTTCATTTCTTCAAGAATCAAACATGCATGTAAGTTTTGGCTTCCAATTCGAGTTCAAATGGTACAAATAAGGCTTATGATCATGGAACTTATGAAAACCATGCATGCATGTGAGATTTGATGCCCAATTCCTCTTGTTTAACATGGCTCATGCATGAATATGCAAAACTATAGCAATCATGCACATGCATGCTCATATAAACCCCCAATTCAATAAATTCAACTCAAATTATGCCCTCGATCACAAATAAACCTTGAACTTACAAAATTACAAAATTACAAATTCAAACTTATGAATTCAAGATCAATTACCTATCTAGGGGCTCAATTTTTCCAATCAATAGCAAGTTCTTGAGTATGGCTTCAAGATTATCAAGCTTCAAGACCAAACTTGAATTATCTCCCCTCTCTCCCTCTAATTTCGGCTCTCTCTCTCTCTCTCTCTCTCTCTCTAGAGAGTTGATTTCAGCCAAAGATAAAATAAAAGAGGGAATTGAACATATCATGGCCCCTTATACAACCCCACTCAAGCACATTAATTTAATATAAGATAATTGAGCATTAAGTCATTAATTTAATCCGATTAATCTGACTCGAATCAATTTCCAACTAAATTTCACCATAGGCTCTAAAAATTACGCTAATCACTATGGCGTAATCAATTTCAGGTTCTGTGGCCGATAAGGCCTTCAATTTAATTTCCAAAGCAGATAATCAAACAAATATTCCTACGGTGAACAGATAGAAATTCAAAACCACATATTTTCACATAATGGCTCACAAAATCATATTAAACACATAATCATGCTCATATTAAGGACCAATTAACACATTACGGAACAGGGATATTACACAGCGCGTGAGCCACACGCGCCAGATGACGCTGTCAGCGACGGGCCACGTGCTTCCCACGTGTTTCCATGCGCCATCACATATGCGCCACGCGTCACCATTAGCCGCTTGCTTCACCATTAGCCGCATGCTCCAGGCGCGCTTTTTGCACGCTCGACTTGCGTTTTTCCTACGTGCGTGCTAAGCTGCGTTGCTTTGAGCCGCACCATGTGCGCTGCCACGCTGTGCCTACCGAGCCGCGCCATTTTTCCGCGCCGGCTAGGCTAGCTTGGTGGCTGTATTGGCTTCAAAGTTTCTACCTCCTGCAACAATAATTTTAATTTTCCAGACGGACATTTTGCTAAGTCAAGAAGCACCTCTTTCATTATTGAGAGTTTCAAGCAAACCAGCTGTGCTTCATCACCAAGCTTTTGTAATTCTAGGCTTTCGAACTCCAAATCAGATGTGTCTATGATTACTGAAATTTTCAACTTATGAGTGATTGAATGAACCTCTAGAATGCATTAAATAAGCAACATGACCATCATTGGTGATAGCTTATGAAGTTAACAATTCCAGCCATATTAGAACAACATGACATTCCAAAGAATTTTACTCAATATCATTCTTTTTTTTTTTTTTTTCTTGAAACATTCTAGACTAAGATAAATGAAAGTTAACAATAATCTATACTATATTTGAAACGACAAAGAACAATAGCTTTCATATTTGTCTATGTTTGTTTCAATGTGTTCTTTGACTGCTCTTGCTTTGTTGGGTCCGTGCGAAAGAGATATCTTTGATGATTAAATGAATTATATTCTTGTTAAGAGAGAGAGAGAGGAGATAAGTTTACTGTTGAATTCAAAAAAAAAAAAAAAACTGTTTCTTAATCACTCTCAATTTCGTTGTACTTATTCCATGTTGATTGTAACTTATAATACACATATTTGTACGACATGCAATATGATATACAAGATACATGACCAACATTCGGATACATTTCACATTTTCCTTATGTACCATGTGTATTTTAATGTTCTACAATTATTTTTCATTTTTTATAATGCAATTGTTACGTAAATAATATCTTGATATTTATGTTATGATATATGACTTCTTAATTTTAATTAGTGTTAATTTTTTTAATTACCTTTGAATAAATAATTCACATACTAATTGAAATAAAATAAAGAGTAAGTTACACTTTTCACTCTTAAACTTTCATTTGATTTTTATTTTGATCCCTTATATTCTAATTGCAACAACTAAGTCATCATACTTCAACCCATTTTTTTATGTGATCATGACTTATGAGTCACTCATCGTTACAAATTTGAATGGAAAAAGTACTCATGGGGGCTATGTGAGTTCATTTTAGGAATATAAGAGGAAAAAATTGACATGAAAATTGCACTTCACCCTCAAACTTTAGTCAAATTCTACTTTGGCCCTTTTAAGTTTAAATTTTTACTCAAATTTTAAACGATGGGCCAATAGGAGATCCACACTAAAAAATGGGTTGAAATTTAAGGACTTAATTGTTATAATTAGAAGATAAGAGATCAAAGTGAAATTTAAATTAAATTCAAAAGTGAAAGGTAAATTAATAAAATATAAATTTTAAAAATGTCTCAACTATATTGTGTCTTTCATTTTTTTTTTTTTTTTGAAAATTATCATGAGAATGTGCCTATTGTGCTACTTAGCCTCTTTTGGAAAGACAAAAAAAGAAAAGAAGAAAAAAAAGAAGCTAACTTATTGGTTTATTAACTTATTTAAGACACATCATAACTCTACTTTTTACACGTTTTTTTTATGATAAGCCAATAAGCTTTAAAAAAAAGTCATTTATCAAAATACGCCTTAATTAATGCATTAAAATTGCTTTTCCTTACTATTACATAAAAAAAATATAATTTTAACTTTTCCCAGCTTCTATTACATCAACAATATAAATTATTAACCCAACGTCAAAATATAAACCAGTATATAGGTATAATGGTTTAACCCCTCTCTCTCCCTCTCTCTCTGTCTCTCTCTCTCTCTCTCTCTCTTTCTCTCTCTCTCTCTCTCTCCCCATATTGAAAAACTTTCCCTTTTTCTCTCTCAAATTCTTTCTCTATTTATTTACCCTCCATTTATCACTAATTATTTACTTATATTTTTATTACCTTCCAACAATGTATGTATTTTATCTAAAAAGTTCTCACTTTATTTTAATATCTCTTAGAGAAAATAAAATTAATTAAACACAAAATATACGTATTGGTGAATTTTGAAAAATTCAAAATAAACCTCATGTGAATTTCTTTAGTATTCGAATTCATTAATAACATATAATGAATGCATAAAATATAATTCCATCAGTCTAGAAAAATTAATTGAAAAAATTTCATTAAAAATACTTACATTTAGCAAGGAGAGAGAGAGAGAGAGAGAGAGAGAGAGAGAAGTGGAAGTAGACAACGAGATAGTAGTAGTATCTGATAAATTACATTTCGAAAACGAGGGCGGTTGATGCTGGTGGAGAGACGTAAAAGGGACGATGGGGCTGCAGGGATTGATGTTAGCATCAGAGATCAAATCTCCCAAAAGCCCGTCTGTTGGAGAATCCAACGACGACAACCAATCGAAGAACTTCGACATTAAATCTTCTTCTTCATCTAACATCTTCAGTGGTTAAACACAAACCAGCATAGAGAGCGTCCACAACACACAAAAATTACCCATTAATTCCATAACTTAACTCTGCTATTAAAACTTTCTCACTGTTAACTTCAAATTTTGACTTTCCTTCCTCCCTCCTCTCTTATAATTCGACTACTGAACCCCAATTTTGAAGGGTTCAAATCTAGAACCCATGATTTTATTAGAATAGCACAAGGGTCCTAAATTATTAGGGGTTCATGGGGTCAAACCCCGTTTTGGCCGCGCAGGCGCCAACGGAATGGATGACCGATGGCAAGCTGACTCAGCAGCATTTTCCCATAAATTATATTGACAAGCAAAATGTTAGTCAACCTAAAAATTTTATCAATTTTTTTATTAAATGTCTTAAATAGGTAAGAGACTTACACTATGTAGGTTTCATGTAGGTCCCATACCCATGTGAGATATTTAGTAGAAAATTTGATAAAACTTTTGAAATCTCTAACATTACTCGATTGAAAAATAGGAAAAAAAAGATGATATGTGGTGTTGTCACCACATCTGTGGGCCTTGATTTCAGAGTAGTCGGTTGCCAATCAAATTTTACTAAACCCATAGCAAGGCACTCACTACCAAGGCACCAATAGAGCTCAGCCACACACCACAGAAGAACCCAAGGTCGAATGGAGTATAATGCGAGGTCTCAAAGAGAGCCAACTAGAAAATCAACTATTTTTTGCACCCCCTATGAAGAGAACTGCATTCTTTACTAGACCACCACCCTCGGTGGTATATTGAAAAATGTTTGATAGCACTAATTGAACACTCCCAATTTCCCCTAACGATATAAAATGAATTATATAAAGAGATAGACCCACATTCTTCTTCCTTTCTCTCTCTATCCGTCACTATTTTGCTCCTCCAACTTCGCATTCATCAATAGTTTTTGTTAATATTTTGATAAGTGTCAAGTAATAAATAGTATAAAATACCAAATAATCATTCCCGTTTTGCTCTTCAAACATGAGTGCAAAAGAAGCAAAAGGTTTTTTTTTTTTTTAAAAGTAAATTACACTTTTCATTTTTATAGTGTGATCTAAATTTTATTTTGGCTATTATTTTAATTTAAATAATTTGATTACTATTACTCTAACATTTTTAATGAATTTTTTTATATGATAATCAAAGTAAACATGAGTGCAAAAGAAGTAAGATGATTTTTTTTTTTGCTTGTTTTTAATGAATTTTTTTATATGATAATCATTTTTTTTTTACATTTTTTAAATGCATTCTAGATGAATTTAAAAAATAAAATAAATTGACTAAAATGTTTTAAAAATAAAAAAAAAATCTGAAATAAATTATTTGTGTATTTTTGTTTGGGTTTCGTTCGTTTTTAGTATAAAAAAAAAAAATTATTTTATATTTTAGTTTTTTTTTTTAAAAAAAATGTATGTAATCTTGATGTATCTAAAAATTGACTAAAAATTGATGAATTCTTATCAATCAAAATAGTAAAAGGCACCATCTTGGGCATACTGTTCCAACATGAAAAAAAAATTACGCCTTAAATAAGGCATACCATACTAACATTTTTTTATAGTTGTTATAAAAATACGATTGTAGTTTCTAACATTTAATACATGAATTACTATAGAAATTAACACTTCTAGTGATGCTGAAAGAAGTGAACATAACTGCATGTTTGTTGCAAGGCAAGAAAATAGTGATGACAATTTGATAGATAAGGTGGTATGTAGTGAAGATGAAGAACATCCTTTATACAACAATTATGCATTATGAATGGGTTTTAGTATTCGGAAAGGAAAGCCAAGATATTATAGTGGATCAAAGAACATAAGGCAACATGAATTTTTATGTTCTAAAGAGGGTTTTAAAGTAGATGAAGACCCTTGTGAAAAGAAAAAATTGAATAGGCTGGAGACTAGAACTGGTTGCAAAGCATTTCTTTGTTTAATTGTTGAAGATGGAATTTGGAGGGTTACTGCCTTTAATCCTGAACATAATCATGGACTTGCATTACAATCAGAGCGACATTTGCTAAGATCTGCTTGTCACATTGCAAAATTGAAGGCAGGTGCGATTGATTCTATGGTGAATGCGGGTATAAGCACAAAGAATGCTTATCCATATCTAAGAGAAGAAGTTGGAGGCAGTGCGAATGTGGGTTTTACCAAAAGGGATTGTTATAATTATGTGAACAAGCAAAAGATGATGATGATTTGTGCTGGAGATGCTCAAAGCCTATTGAATCATCTTAAGCAGAAACATACAGAAGATCTCATGTTCTTTTTCACAGTTCCAGTAGATCAAGAAAATCGCAAGACTAATTTTTTCTGGAGAGACAGGAGATCAGGGGTTGATTATGATTGCTTTGAAGATGTGGTTGTTTTCGATACCACCTATCGCACCAATAAGTATAATTTGATTTGTGCTCCATTTGTTGGTGTTAACCACCATTGGCAAAATGTGATGTTTGGTTGTGCTTTCCTTTTGGATGAAACCACTGATTCATTTATATGATTGTTTAAATCATTTTTAGAATCAATGAGGAATCGGTTTCCGGTTACAATTTTTACTGACCAAGATCAAGCCATGTCTAATTCTATTGAGGCAGTATTTCCAAATACACATCATTGACTATGTTTGTGGCATATTTCAAAAAATGCTCCTTCTCATTTGGGGGAATTAAATACTAACACAAAGTTCAAGTACCTTTTCAACAAGTGCCAAAAATATTGTGATTCTACACTAGAATTTCAATAGACTTGGGATGAAATGATACAAAATTTTAGTTTGGAGAGTCATCGGTGGCTTAATATGATGTACAAGATTCGACACAAGTGGAGCACTGCATTCACTAAGGATAGTTTCATTGCTAAATTTAAAGCTTCCTCAAGGAGTGAAAGTACAAATAATGTTTTAAATAATATAGCAGGTAAAACAACTAGCGTCACTAACTTTGTTATTGAATATGACAATTTAGTGGCAGGTATGCATTCTTTAGAATTGGATGAAGATTTTCGATGCAAGCAAGGTGCCCCACAAAAAATAGTAAAAAACAGTGGTAGTTTGGGTCATGCAGCTCAGGTTTACACCTGTAAGATATTTAAATTATTTGAAAATGAATTTCTTAATAGTCTTGCAATGGTGTGGAAGCAAGTTGATTGTCAAGATACAGTTGATGTTTTCAAGTTGAAAGAAGAAAATAGTGAAGGGCTACGTATTGTTCACTTTGATCATCTTACTAACAACATTTCTTGTTCTTGTAAGAAGTTTGAATCATTAGGAGTTCTTTGCTGTCATGCATTGACGGTTTTCAGTATAAAAAATTTGACTACAATTCCAAGTCAATAGATTTTGAAACGTTGGAAAAAAGATGCTGAGAAAGGGATTATGGCTTATGAACAAGGTGCCAATTCCATTGCGAATGGTAAAGAGGCTAAGATCATACGGCGTAATAGTATGATACATATAGCTATATACAAGTGTCATGACCCAAACCCGCCCCTATGGGTTAAGGACATAACCGGCCAGTAATCCAGAGATTACCTACGGCCTCAAACCAAAACAGACGTAGCTCAACAGAGTAAAGGGGCCAAACGGAAGCAATAATTAAAAACTTTGTCCATAGAGCCGTGCTTATATGCACTCCAAGCAAACCATACACATATGCGTTAATAACCCACATCAAAAGTACAGTTCCGAAAATTCTTTACACACAAGATCATCCAAAACAAGTCAACCCATGATAGACTATCTACAAATATACATAAAGTCCTTGCCAACAAGACAAAGTATAAATACATAACAAAATGGCAAGGATGGGTCTCGTGCGTGAAACACAAGGTTGACTCACCAAAACTCATGTTGTTCCTGGCAAACTTCACTGGGGCTGGGTTTGTGCATCTCTTGGCTCACCTACAAACACATGAATGAGCGTGAGCGATAGCCCAGTGAATAACATCAAATACAGCATTTACATAACATTGTAGAACAACATATTCCAAACGGCCTTGGGCCCAATTCATATTTCTATTTAACAGATATATATAACTAAATACAAATCAAGTGACTGCAATTCCAATCATTCCGGCCTTTGGCCCATTCAGATTTCCATTCTTGTCAAAACGGCCTTCGGCCCATTCGATTATGTCAAAACGGCCTTTGGCCCAATCATGTATGTCAAAACGGCCTTTGGCCCACACATTCGTATCAAAACGGCCTTTGGCCCATTCATTTATGTCAGAACGGCCTTCGGCCCACTCATTCATGTCAAACAGCCTTTGGCCCATTCATTTATGTCAGAACAGCCTTCGGCCCACTCATTCATGTCAAAACGACCTTGGGTCCATTCATGTTAATCAAAACGACCTTGGGTCCATTCATGTTTATCAAAACGACCTTTGGTCCATTCATGTTTAACAAGACGACCTTGGGTCCATTCACGTTTATCAAAACGACCTTGGGTCCATTCATGTTTAACAAAACGACCTTTGGTCCATTCATGTTTAACAAAACGACCTTTGGTCCATTCATGTTTGACTTACATTCACAATCCCAATTAGCAATTCATAAGCTTATAAGGGAATAAACAATTGGACATTCACAAGCATTCAAATATCGATATTACTCACAGTGATCGGCTTGTGGATTTTCCCTGGAGCTTGACCCTACACATTTCATGAACACAAAAGGGTCACTAACAGTTCAATCCGTTCTTTAATTCACATACTCCTCATTAGGCTTTATTCTTATCTCATTAACTCATTTACAATGCTTAACATATGCCTAAGAGTGCTTACAAGTGAAAGAGAACGGAAAACAGAACACAGGATGCAATTTCAAAATTTCAGAAAATAGGGTCCCCGCTCGAGCGTGGGATTCCCCGCTCGAGCGGACCCTTAAGTCTGCAAAAGTACTAGTTCCCTCAAATTCCCGCTCGAGCGCGAACTCTACCGCTCGAGCGGACTGCCTGCCTACATGGCTCCCTGCTCGAGCATCAACTTCGCCGCTCGAGCGGGAACCATGTCTGCAGAAAATGCTGGGAGCTCGAATTCTCCGCTCGAGCGGCACTTCCCCCGCTCGAGCAAACGTCGAAAATTCTGGGTTTTTCCAGAACACTCCCTTGAGTTCAAACTCAACATTCAACCAATTTTTCTTGCATCCTAAGGCTCCAATCTCACATATATTTGTATTAACATGCCATAGACACCAAAACACATCACAATGGAGCTCGATTCCTTGCATTACTTACATGCATGACTCAAATTAACCCCAATTTAACACCAACACCTCACATTCAAACATGCAAAGCTTACACTTACATGATTCATTCTTGCATGTGAGAAATATGCCTTCATATCAACTTAATTGGTGGAGAGAGGTCCCAATACATGGGTTTTAAACAATATTCAACACAAATCATACACATTGTGCTTAAACATGGAGATTCTTGGCCATTTCTTACATGCATGTACATATTAGGCTTCAATTCAACAAATACAACCCTATTTCATTTCAATCTTACTCTTGATCACCAATTAGCTTGAACACACAAAATTACAACTATAATTCAAGAATTACTCACCTAGAAGCCTTGATCTTTCAAGCTCTAGACAATTCTTGAGCTAAACCTCCAAAATTTCCAAGCTTCAAGCTAAAATGCACAATTCTCCTCCTTTCTCTCACTATGGCCGGCCTCTCTCTCACTCTCAATTGTCTAACTCAGATTTTGAGTTTAAGAGAGCTAAAGGAGGGTGCAATACTAATATACAACAAGCCCCACTAACAAATATTTTAATATAAAATAATAGGGCACTTAATTTATCAATTTAATCAGTTTAAATTGACCAGAATCAATTTTCAATTAAATTTCACCGTAGGCTCTAAAAATTATGCCAATCACAATGGCGTAATCAATTCCGGGTTCTGTGGCCGATAAGGCCCTCAATTTAATTCCTGAAGCGAATTATTCAAACAGATATTCCTACGATGAACAGATAGAATCCCAAAATCACATATATCCACATAATGGTATACAAAATCATATCAAAACATATAATCACATACGTATTAGGGACCAATTAACATAATACAGAACAGGGGTATCACAGTCTCCCCCCTTTAGGAAGTTTGGTCCTCCAAACTTAAGTTACCTTCGTCGGAAAACAAATGTGGATAGCGTAGTCGCATTTTCTCCTCTTTTTCCCACGTGGCATCCGTCCCATAGTGCTCTTTCCATTCTACTTTCACCATTGGGATGGACTTGTTCCTCAATTCTTTCACTTGTCGGTCAACAATTCTTTCTGGCCATTCCGCGTATTCCATATTTTCATCAATAGCAACCCGGTGATAACGGGTCTCGGAGGTAATCACATGTGAAACACATTGTGGATTTGTTCAAATCCCGGTGGCAAAGCAACTCTATAAGCAACTGGACCAAGTCTCTCCAGAATCTGGAACGGTCCGATGTAACGGGGCGACAACTTGCCCTTTTTCCCAAATCTGACTTGGCCTTTCATCGGAGAAACACGGATGAACACATGGTCACCAACCTCATACTCAAGAGGTCTTCTCCGAACGTCTGCATAATTCTTTTGTCGGTCCTGAGCTGTTTTGAGCCTTTGGCGAATAGTCTTGATTTTCTCAGAAGTGTCTTGCACAATTTCTGGCCCAAGCAAAGCTCTATCCCGACCTCTGTCCAACAAATAGGTGATCTACACCTCCTACCATACAAAGCCTCGTATGGTGCCATACCGATGCTGGAGTGGAAGCTGTTATTATAGGCAAATTCTGCAAGCGGCAAATAATCTTCCCAACTCCCCTGAAAATCCAAAGCACACATGCGAAGCATATCTTCCAAAGTTTGTATCGTTCGTTCTGACTGCCCATCTGTCTGTGGGTGGAATGCAGTACTGAACCTTAGTTCTGTTCCCATAGCTTCCTGCAAACTCTTCCACAATCTAGATACAAATTTCGGATCTCTATCCGACACAATAGACACTGGGACTCCGTGTAAACGGACAATCTCATCAACGTAAATGGTAGCCAATCTATAAGCAGTAAATGTAGTTTTGACAGGCAGAAAATGTGCGGATTTAGTCAGTCTATCAACTACAACCCAAACAGAATCCATACCTCGTGAAGTCCGAGGTAGGCCGACAACGAAATCCATAGTCACATGTTCCCACTTCATTCAGGAATAGGGAGAGGTTGAAGTAGACCGCCTGGTTTCTGATGTTCAGCTTTAACTTGCTGACACTGAAGGCACTTGGACACATATTCCGCAATCTCTTTCTTCATTTTAGGCAACCAATAGGTTTGTTTCAAATCCCGATACATTTTATTGTTACCCGGATGCATATCAAATACGGATCTGTGGGCTTCATCTAAAACCCTCTTCTTTAGTTCCGGGATATCAGGGACACATATTCGATTCCGGAATTTCAACATTTCATTCTCAATGCTAAACTCTGCTTTTGGGCTTGTCTCAAACTCATCAATTACCTTTCTGAGGAACTCATCTTCTTTCTATTTCTGCTTGATTTCGTCAACAATTGCCGGCTCGGCTGTAATAGCGGCTATCAATCCGCCCTGTTCACATACTACCACTTCAATTTCAGACTTCTCAAAGTCTTGCAAAATTTCCCTTTGTTCAGTGAGCAAACAAGCCATACTCCCTGTTGATTTCCTGCTCAAGGCATCAGCACTGTATTAGCTTTTCCGGGATGATACTGAATCTCTAGGTCGTAATCTTTTATCAGTTCCAGCCATCTCCTCTGTCGCATATTCAACTCTTTCTGCGTGAAGAAGTATTTCAGGCTCTTATGATCCGTGTAGACTTCACACTTTGCCCCATACAAATAGTGCCGCCAGATTTTCAAAGCAAAAACAACTGCGGCCAATTCTAGGTCATGTGTTGGATAATTCTTCTCATGTGGCCTCAACTGTCGGAGGCGTAAGCAATAACCTTTCCGTTCTGCATTAACACACAACCCAAACCCTTATAAGACGCATCACTGAAAATTACGAAATTTTCCGTACCTGAAGGTAATGTCAAAATTGGTGCAGTAGTCAATCTCGTCTTCAATTCATGAAAGGCTGATTCTCTTTCATTGTTCCACTCAAATGGTTGCCCTTTACGTGTCAATTGGGTAAGAGGCACAGCTATTTCGAAAAATCTTTCACAAACCTCCTGTAGTACCCAGCTAAGCCCATGAAACTACGGACTTCTGTCACATTAGTTGGTGTAGGCCAGTTCACAATTGCCTCTATTTTCTGCGGGTCCACTGAAATTCCTTCCTTGTTGATCACATGCCCTAAGAAAACAACCTCATCCAACCAAAACTCACATTTCTTTAGTTTAGCAAATAATTTCCTTTCCCGAAGTATTTGTAAAACAGTCCTCAAATGATGTTCATGTTCAAGTCTGTCTTTAGAGTATATCAAAATGTCATCAATGAAGACTACAACAAACTCATCAAGGTAGGTTTTAAAAATTCTATTCATTAAGTCCATAAATGCTGCCGGAGCATTAGTCACTCCAAATGGCATAACAAGAAACTCAAAATGACCATACCTCGTTCTGAATGCTGTTTTCTCAACATCCTCTGCCTTAACTTTCAGCTGATGATACCCGGATCTCAAATCAATCTTAGAAAACACCTGTGATCCCTGCAACTGGTCAAATAAGTCATCAATACGGGGTAAGGGATATTTGTTCTTGATCGTTACCTTGTTCAATTCCCGATAATCGATGCATAGACGCAAAGTACCATCCTTCTTTTTCACAAATAGCACCGGTGCACCCAAGGCGAAGTGCTAGGCCGGATAAACCCCTTGTCAAGCAGGTCTTGCAACTGTTCTTTCAATTCTTTCATCTCGGCAGTAGCCATTCTGTAGGGAGTTTTAGAAATAGGCTGGGTGCCTGGCACAGTCTCAATAGTAAACTCTATCTCCCTGTCTACCAATTCCCCTGGTAATTCATTTGGGAACACATCTGGGAATTCTCTAACAACAGGTATATCATTCAATTCAACATTCACAGGTTGTTCAGTCAACACATAGCACAGATAACCCTGGCACCCTTTCCTGATCAGTTTACATGCTTTCATTGCAGATATCAAATAAGGTGGAGGCACTACCCATTACCACAAACACAATTTCTTTTTGTTCTGGTGGTTTAAATACAACCCTTTTTGTCACACAATCTATGGTGGCACAATACTTGGTCAACCAATCCATGCCCAAAATTACATCGAAATGTCTAAAGTTCAAGGCAACAAATCTACATATAAGGTAGCATCCTCAATATGCATGTCACAAAACCGATATATATAGTCACATAACACAGATTCCCCCGATGGAGCAGACACACACAACAAATATGGCAACAACTCTAGGGGTCTTTTCAGTCTAGATGCAAATGTGTATGTCACAAATGAGTGTGTTGATCCAGAATCAATTAATACAAAGGCATCCTGATTACATATTGAAATAGTACCTGAGACAACGGCATTAGCATTCCGTGTATCGCCTGGAACAAGTGCAAAAACTCTCCCTTGTCTCACTGTCCCCAGTAGTAGCAGATCTCAAAGTATTTCCCGGCTTTGGAACTGATGCAGTTGAACCAAGCTGCTAGTTTCCCACTGTTCTGATTACACTCTCGGCTATATGTCCCTGTTTCCCACACTTGAAACAGGCTCCTGATGCACGGTAACAACTCCACGGTGCCTTCTACTACAGATGTTGCACATGGGAGCTGTGTCTCGGGAAGAATTTGAAGTATTTGAGGAGCCCGTGTTTTGCTTTTTCGAAAATTTCTTCTTTGAGAAGAAGCCTTGCCTTTTGTTACCTTTCCATTCTGTTGTTGGCTTGGCTTGTCTAGTTATGTTGGTCTCTGATATAATGGCTCTGTCAAGCACCCCAATGTAAGTCTCCAGCTTTAGGACGTTCACCCGCTCTAGGATGTCATTGCGGAGTCCACCTTCAAAATGTCTTGCTTTCTTATAGTCCGTGTCAATTACATGTGGTGCAAACCTGGCCAATTCAGTGAACTTGGCCTCATACTCAGCCACTGTCATGCTATCTTGCTTGAGTTCCATGAACTCGGCCACTTTCCTATCCCGAACACACTGCGGGAAGTACTTGTCATAGAATATTTCTAAGAATTTCACCCAGTCAACATCCTTATGATTTTCTCGCATCAACATCCACCATCTTCTTGCTTCGTCTTCTAGCATAAAAGTGGCTAGAAGCACTTTCTGAGTCTCTGAACAGGGGAACACTTCAAATAGTTTCTCAATGCCGAGGACCCATGCTTCGGCTTTCAATGGATCTAATCCCCTGTGGAACTGTGGTGGTTTCATTTTCTTGAATTCCTTGGTGAGAGCTATAATCCGGTCATCATTTTGATTATCTGGCGCGGGCGGTGTTAGAGGTGGAGGTGGTGGGTGTGGTTGCTGCCACTGTTGTTGCCACTCCTGTTGCTATCTCAAAGCCTCTGCCATTTCCTGAACCATTCTTTCCATCATGTCCAGTCTGGCAGTAGAAGATTCCTCTATCTCATCACCTCTGGTTCTCACCATCTGATTAAACTTGCATTACATTTCATACAAAGGTGCACAAGCATGCATATACTAAGAAGCACATATATTCAGATAGTTTGCAATGCAAGTAGTTCTCAACTTACAATATATAACTGTTCATATCAAAACATTTAAGCACATAATCAATGCTTCCAATTTCATATTTATCACATGAATGCATCCTAGATCTTATCTAGATGCTTATTGCCCTTTTTGGACAAGTGTGTGAGTTATTAACTCGTGCTCTGATACCACTCTGTCATGACCCAAACCCGCTCCTATGGGTTAAGGACATAACCGGCCAGTAATCCAGAGATTACCTACGGCCTCAAACCAAAACAGACGTAGCTCAACAGAGTAAAGGGGCCAAACGGAAGCAATAATTAAAAACTTTGTCCATAGAGTCGTGCTTATATGCACTCCAAGCAAACCATACACATATGCGTTAATAACCCACATCAAAAGTACAGTTCCGAAAATTCTTTACACACAGGATCATCCAAAACAAGTCAACCCATGACAGACTATCTACAAATATACATAAAGTCCTTGCCAACAAGACAAAGTATAAATACATAACAAAATGGCAAGGATGGGTCTCGTGCGTGAGACACAAGGTTGACTCCCCAAAACTCATGTTGTTCCTGGCAAACTTCACTGGGGCTGGGTTTGTGCATCTCTTGGCTCACCTACAAACACATGAATGAGCGTGAGCGATAGCCCAGTGAATAACATCAAATACAGCATTTACATAACATTGTAGAACAACATATTCCAAATGGCCTTGGGCCCAATTCATATTTCTATTTAACAGATATATATAACTAAATACAAATCAAGTGACTGCAATTCCAATCATTCCGGCCTTTGGCCCATTCAGATTTCCATTCTTGTCAAAACGGCCTTCGGCCCATTCGATTATGTCAAAACGGCCTTTGGCCCAATCATGTATGTCAAAACAGCCTTTGGCCCACACATTCGTATCAAAACGGCCTTTGGCCCATTCATTTATGTCAGAACGGCCTTCAGCCCACTCATTCATGTCAAACGGCCTTTGGCCCATTCATTTATGTCAGAACGGCCTTCGGCCCACTCATTCATGTCAAAACGACCTTGGGTCCATTCATGTTAATCAAAACGACCTTGGGTCCATTCATGTTTATCAAAACGACCTTTGGTCCATTCATGTTTAACAAGACGACCTTGGGTCCATTCACGTTTATCAAAACGACCTTGGGTCCATTCATGTTTAACAAAACGACCTTTGGTCCATTCATGTTTAACAAAACGACCTTTGGTCCATTCATGTTTGACTTACATCCACAATCCCAATTAGCAATTCATAAGCTTATAAGGGAATAAACAATTGGACATTCACAAGCATTCAAATATCGATATTACTCACAGTGATCGGCTTGTGGATTTGCCCTGGAGCTTGACCCTACACATTTCATGAACACAAAAGGGTCACTAACAGTTCAATCCGTTCTTTAATTCACATACTCCTCATTAGGCTTTATTCTTATCTCATTAACTCATTTACAATGCTTAACATATGCCTAAGAGTGCTTACAAGTGAAAGAGAACGAAAAACAGAACACAAGATGCAATTTCAAAATTTCAGAAATTAGGTACAGATGTACATGTTGAAGAAGATCAAGCCGTACAGTGTGATACCACTAACATGTTAGTGTTAGATCCCCCACATGCGAGATCAAAAGGTGTACGAAACACCAGACTTAAAGGGCATTTTGAAAAGCGCAAGACAAAACCGTCCAAGGATGCATCAACTACGAGTGAGAATCTTTTTTTTTTCTTTTTTTTTTATTCAAGCGTGAGAAACTATTTACTTGCTCAATAAATGTTACATTCTCATCCGTAATAATATTTTTTTAATGAAGTTCTTATGTTGTAAGTTATTTGTGATTTATGCCCATACTTAGGAAAATTAAAACAAGTAAAGCAAGGACCATCACATGCCTCACTTGGTGTCACATATGACACAACAATCTTCCAACCACCAAATGGGTCCCCTTATGTATGACCAACAAATGCCAACATACATGGTCAATCTTACCCACCATGGACCATGCATACTCAGGAATTGAATATTTATATTGATTCACAAAGTTAAAATATCTACTATTTATACTTAAAATTATGGTCATAATTAATTTTAAGTATGAACTATTTCTATGCGTAGGATATGGACTTTGCAAATATTCCATTTACAACTATGTTGCAAAATGTCAATGTTGTAAACCAATTTAGTGAGGTAAATATTGACACAATTCATTTATTTATTTGGATGCCTTTATTTGTTAATATTATTATACGCATTTATTGTTCTCCTAACAAAGGCTTAATTTGTATAATATTTTTATTATGTTGTTTAGAAAAATGATAGCCACACAAAGAAGCTACAAAAGTAAGATGAGAGCTGTACATAAGGGGTTCAGAGACTTACACAAAGCAATACTTTGAAGGTGGCTAGTGCTCGAAGAATGATATTTTGGAAGTTTGCTCAAGTGCAAAGAAAGAATTTCAAACAAAGTTTCAAGGGAAAGACAAAATTTTAATCTAAGTTGTGTTTTTTTCCCCCTTGCATTTATGTAATGGAGCTTTATATATTACAATGGGTTTTTTTATTTCTTTATAGGATTATAGATGAAAGGACTGGTTAAATTTCATTACTTAATTTTTGGTTGTGGTAGTGAATTTTTTGATGAAAAATTTTAGATATATATTTAACAAATTGAGATGACATTCATTAATAAAAAAAAAATTTAAAAAGTGAAATGTAACTTAATAAACTAACATGGTAGGTTTTACATCAGTTTGTAAAGAAAAGTTTTAATTTTTAACATGATAGGTTTTGCTTGAATTTGGTATAAAAGGGATAGATGTGTTTGGTGTTGTATGTTTTTGTTAGATTAACAGATTTTTAGTGGACTGAGTACTGATTTTTTTTCACAAGCTTAATGTTATTGCAATTGGTAACGAGTCTCTCTATTCTGTAATTGAGAAAATCTCTTCCTCTTTCCTTCATTATTGAAAATAAGAAAATTTGTCCCGTAATTTTTTTTTTACCAAATACTGTAAATACATAATAAAATATTCTCTGTAAGAAAAAATTCTCAATTTCTCCTCTTTACAATTTTTTAGTGGACTGAGTACTGAGTTTTGCCTTTTTCTTTCTTCATATCCCACTTTTTGAATATAACATCGCATTCTTTGCACAAATCAGGTTGGATTAGCTTCGTTGGTATCTCTGCCACATTTGTTCCAGTATGCGAGTCTAGATGCTTCTTCTCTTCATCACTTAGGAAATCTACTTTGATGCTATTCAAAGGCATTGATATACGATTATGAGTATGACTTACATCAGTCGCGGTCATCCTCTTCTGTATCAACAACTTCAATTTAGAACTATTCAAGTTGTTGCTTTTTTCCTTAAATTCTGAAGGAAGTTCTGGTGGTGGTTATGAAACATTGTCAATTCCCTTATTACTACTTATCGTCTTCTTCTTGATTGGATTGGGTTTTTCTTAATCTTCGCTCTCTTCACTCTTATATCTCTTCTTGTTCTTGGGTTTTTCTTCTGTGACAGGCCTCATGAGCCGCTTTTCTCTCTTCATCTTGTCTTCCTTGGAAAAATTATCAACTGGTTGATCAATAACAAGCTTCTTGAGAGGCTTTTCAATCATTTTTTTGAAGTTTTCTCTCTTCATCTTCGCTTTCATCGCTTCCTTGGCAATAAATGTTTGAATTTTAATTTTAAAGTACTCTTCTAAGCTAGGACTAGGACCAGGAGTGGCCTCTTCTGCCATGGATGTCTTTTTAATAAAGTTTTCTTCCTCCAATTTTCTCTGCAACTTTTGAAATCTATCTCAAGCACTCGAATGGAGAACAACTAGAATTAACCTCAATAAAATTCATAGCTCTAAGGTGATATTTGTTTGGGCGGACTGGATTAGGTTGGATTAGCATTCCCATGACTAATAGCCCTAGGCCTACGAATCCCTTTGGATTGTGTATCCTATCCTATGTTTGGATTGAGTTTGGATTATAAGGAGGGACTAATAGTCCAAACTTTGGCTTAGTCCTCCAATTTATATCTCACCCCCTATGTGGGATTGAATAGTCCATCATATATAGGAAACCATATCCGAATGGATTGTTAGTCCGTACTTCAATTGTTTAACCAAACATTGAATTAATAATTTTATTGGACTATTAGTCTAATCACAAGCTCATGTACACCCAAACAAACATGGCCTAAGTGTTAAGAACCTCTTGTTGATCATCTTGTTTCTCTATTTCTTCAATACCCCAATCTTTTTTTTTTCTTGCA
This sequence comes from Camellia japonica, assembly GCA_030407325.1. NCBI lineage: Eukaryota > Viridiplantae > Streptophyta > Magnoliopsida > Ericales > Theaceae > Camellia > Camellia japonica. The sequence continues at coordinate 112,483,333 of JAPPVO010000031.1, forward strand.
TCGAACAACTGTTTGTCTCTGATTAGTTTGGAGACACATAAACACACACATATATATAGGTCACCTATAGGAAAAGAAAACCCTTTGGTTTCAATAAAATTAGGATTCTTTTCTTGAAAATATAATAATAATAATTATTATTTTTAGTTTTCTAATTTTGGACCAATTGGGATTGCTTTATGTAATGTAATGGCATCGATGTCTAGAAAGCTAGTTTTCTAATTTTAGACGTAGAAGGACTGACTTACTAGTCATGTGTTGAGCTGTGCTTCCCTCCCATCCAGTTATATGGACTCAATTGGAGCTTGTTATTTAGGTTAACAGTTATTTTGATAATTTAAATTATTTGCTTTTGTAAAATTATTTATATATGTCCTTCAAAAAAAAATTAATCGACCTTATTGTGGTAACTTATTCAATTTGTTATTAAAAAAAAAATTTGAATGATGAAGAAGTCAGATGTTTTATAACTAGTATATATATTTACAAATATATATATATGAAAGGCACACTAAGTTTATTTTTAATTTTTTAGGGGAAATTACAAAAAATAAAAAATAAAAAACTTAAGGTTTGACTCTTGTAACAAGATAAATCCTGAGTTTTTAATTTTGTCAATTTAAACATTGAAATTTTTAATTTTTTTTTTCAATCTGAACCATGTACCTATTTTTGTTAAATAAAATCGACTAAAAATGAGTATTTTAGTAATTAAACTCAATAAAAATGAATATTGTAAACATTTTATGTATGCCTGTATTGAGTTTAACAACTAAAAACAACATTTTGTTGAGATAATTAATCTAACATCCCTATTTAACTTTTGATAATGGAAGAGGTCCACAATATTTATTTTTGTAGCATAAGGTCCCTCACACCCACACCCACACCCACACCCACATCCATACCCACACTCTCATTCTCTCTTTTCTCTTTCTTCAACTGGTTCCCTACTCTCTCTGTTTCTGTACTTCACATCAATCAACCACATCTCCAATATCGTCCGTCGCAACATCTACATGGAGTGAACCCTAAACAAGATGTGAATCTCCTCCTCCACTGTCACCTCCGAGCTCATCTACTGCGTCCTTCGCAGCTGCTCCTACTCCGGCACCGAGTCCTTTCGCTTCTTCAACTAGGCTCGCTTTTACCACCTTTCTTACAACCACCTATTGAATTTAAGAAGAAGAAGAAGACGCACAGATGGAGTCTTCATCTTTGATCATCACCACCATTCCCTTCTTCTTAGTTCCAGAAGCTCATCTATCATCAGCCAAATCTTTGTCGGATTTCGATACCCACTTCCACATGGGACCCACAACAACAAGAACAAGAGGACTTTATCTTCTTCTTCTTCAATCTTCAAACCCTTTTCCTTTGTCATGGAATGACAAGATTGCACGTAACTTTAATCTCCCATCTCCCTTTCTTTTCTTCCTTTCTGTGTGTTTTTTTTCTTTCTTTCCCACTTCTACATTATTATTATTATTATTATTATTATTATTGTTATTATTATTATTATTATTATTGTATTCATTTTACCACAATCAAATCTTCATCTTCATGTCACAATGGGGTTGTATTGTGTGGAACTCCGATTCTGACTCCCTTTTGGGAATCATTCTTGTTTATTGATTTCGAGTTAATTTTTTCAGACAAAATCACAAGGGAGAGTGTGTAATTTGGTTAGAGAAAATCAACATGATAAGGAGAAGAAAATCAAATTTCTTTGGCCATCACACAGAGAAATTTATCCCAGAGAAAATCAATAGGCACAAGAGGAATTCCAGAGAAATTTCATATCTCAAGGGAATATCTTAATGCCAGAGAAATTTCAGAGAAAATCAACATGCCAGAGAAATTCATTTTTACAAATTTCTCTAGGCATCACACACAAATCTGAGAGTCTAATGTGGTTAGAGCAATTTTAAATGCCACAGAAAATTTCAAAACATAGAGAAAATCAGAGAAATTGAGCAAACTAGAGAAATTTCAAAATATAGAGAAATAATTTCTTTATGTTTTGAAATTCTTTGAATCGAAATTTCTTTGAAAATATGTTGAGGGACCTCAACCACTATGAAAATATTGCATGTCATTTATCCTATAAAATCTTAATACACCAGGGACTTTAAAAAAAATTCCACTATTTTTTTTGTCAGTTTTAGTTAACGAAAATAGACAAATGGTTTATATTTAAAACAAATGAAAAAAATCAAGATTTAAGTTGATAAAATTAAAAATTTATAATTTATTTTGTTATAAGAATCAAACCTTGACAATTTTTTTAGGGAAAACACCAATAAATCCTAAGTTTAGATAGTTTGAACCATTTAGTCCTGTAATTTATTTTGTAGACTGATTGGTCCCATGTCTATAGCGACCCTGGTTTTGACCCGTCTCTTGTGGTGTTTCGGACTCGGGTTTGTATGGTTTGGAGGGTGGTTTATGTCTTGCTTCCCTTGTCTTTCCCTTAATGTTGGTTATTGGGTTGTAGTTGTGTGTTTGGAACAAGTTGGTTGCTTGTTTTTCCAAAACCTTGTTGCACAGATTTTGGCCTCTTCGCTCGAGCGAGCCTTGTGTAAACTGTTCTTCGCTCGAGCGAGCACTCTTGTGCTCGAGCGTGCGTCTGCGTCTCTGTAAGACCTGAAGGTTGGTGTTCTTCGCTCGAGTAAGCTTTCCTTCGCTCCAGCGTGCTTCTGCGTTGCAGACCAGAAGCTTTGCATTGTTCGCTCGAGCGACGCTTCCTGCGCTCGAGCGAGGCGACCTTTTTGTATCTGGTCGCTCGAGTGAGAACTCCTTCGCTCGAGCGAGCCTGGTGTACATCAGTTCACAACAGCGCCGATTTGGCTTCATTTTTTATCTCCTTTTCACCCACAAACCCTAAATCTGCAGTCTCTCTCTCTAGAAGTCACCTTCTCTCTAAGGTTTCATCTACATTCGTTGTGTTCTTGGCCCTAGTGTCTTGGAGAATAAGGTAGAGGGCTTCAAAAGCTTCGTGTTGATTCAAGTAAGAGTTGATTTCGTCATCTTTAGAGTTTCGATCTTGCTTGTTCGTCTTCTACACTTGAGGTAGGGATTTTCTACACTCTAATATGGTTTTTAGCTTAGTTATTTGCTATTGTGTATAGATGATGAGATTTGGTTGTGGTTTGGACAAATCTAAGATTTGGGTGTGAAATGAAAAGAGGGGTTTTTGATGTATAAGAGATAAATGAGTATGGGGTTTGAACATAAAATCTTGGTGTACCAAAATAGTTGATTTTGGGTGTTTGAGTCAATATTGGGAAAAGGGGGATTTTGCCCTAATTGGATAAAATGATTATTTTGTATAAATAATTGGAATTAACATTGAATATGTTCAATTGGATGGTTATTGATATAGATAGTGATATTGGATATGTATTATCTCACCTATGGAAGTTTTGAATAAACTTTTTATTTCGATATTGAATATATCTTGGAAATAATTGCATTGGGCTATCGGTGGGAGATAGCTATGATTGTTGTACAAATTATATGAGGATTAGGCGATTTAATGTTAACCCATTGTTGATGTCATTGAATATGATCATGTTGTAAATGCATTGTATATGTATGTTTATTGGGAGGAGAAAGGGGATGTACTCCATATATAATCATGTGTAAATACATTGTATATGTATGTTTATTGGGAGAAGAAAGGGGATGTACTCCATATATGATTATGTTTATAAATGCATTGCATATGTATATTTGTTTGGGGAGGAGAAAGGGGATGGACTCCATTTGAAGCAAGTTGGCCTGAGTGTCCTGGGTGAAAGACCCGAAATCTCTTATATAAATGGGTGCCAGTTCCTTCGGACGAAATATCCGTAAAATGGCAAAGTTTGAAGTGTTTATGTGTGTTTTGCATATTTGGAAAACCATTGAGTTGTAGTCTCATTTTGGTTGTTGAAAGATAATGAATTTAACTCATGAATTGAGTAGTGTATATGAACTGGAAATGAATTGATGGAACATGGAATAAGATTGGCCTCAGTAGCATATGGATATGTAGGCCTTGTTGATGCTTCCATATTGGTATTGTTTATATACGTGGTATTTATACATTTGCTAAACTTCATAAATTGTGTTAGATTATTTCTACTGGGCTGTTGGCTCACCCTATAAGGGAATACCATTTTTCAGGTGCAGATGAGATGTTTCCTCCAAGGCAATAGCGTGGATGGACTTTCAGGAAGCAAGAGCTTCTTAATTATGTATTGTTGTGTGTGTTTGTTGGTATTTGTAAAGCCAAGGGCTTAAGATGTAATGAGCGAGATTCAATTTGTGTAACCAAACAATGACTTGGAAAGATGTAAGCCTACATGGTATTTAATTGTTTGTTAAACAGTAAACTCTGATGTATGAAAGTATGTTGTTTCTCATATTTATTCCGCATATGAGTTATCTTTATTGTATTATTTTGGGGGTGTTACAATGTCAATGTTAATTACACTTGAGCCCACGAATGTAACGCATGGGTTTACTGTTTGGAGGGGTATATTGGGTGTTTAAGTGATGTTGTAATTACCAAAAAGTCCAAAAGTATACTATAGCATTTTTTTTTTCCTTTTCTCTCCATTGCGAACAAAACAGAAGCTTAAAAATGGGAACGTCAACGTTTCATTGACGATGTTGCAGTGTTGATCCTCAATTTGTGCGAGTTGAACGCTGGATTTGGAAACCTTACGCCCAGAATTCGTTATTCCCCAAATAACATTACAAAACTTCCAAAAAATCCTAGAAAATCATGGAAACCCTTTCTATCAAATTTACAGAGGCGAAGCAGCGTGGGCGCTGGGACATCTTGGAGTGCGATTAACATTAAGGATGTAACATCAATGATTTAAAATTAATCCATTGACAGCATCGTTGATTGTGTGTTAGTGCGATGGCAACAAGTATGGGTGTCTTTGAAGTTAGTTTGGTTGTTTATGAAACAATATGACATCGAGATTGATGCTCGAAATGGGTTTTTGTTTAATTGGTGCATCGTTCACGTCGCAGGTTTGGGGTTTACCATTGATTGTGTAACAACCCTCATTCTGGCTTGACCATGCTTGCATACATACCTGTATGATCTTGTCTTATGATGTTGCAATCTGGTTGATCTTGTTTTGTCTTGCTTTGTTTGGAGTATTGCTTGCATGATTTTGTTCTTTGCTTGGTGTGTAGCCGAGGTCGTCTTGAGCTTAGTTCACCTTTGAACCTTTGTACTTAGAATTATTTTTGGAACCACTTGGTTGACCTCCACCTTCACCCCGGGCATGTTTGCTGAGATGTCACTATCTGGGCCGAGGTGTTCGGAACCAAGGCCGAGGAGTGTATCATCTAGGCCGAGATGTTTTGGCACTTGATGATCTTTGTTCTTGGGAAGGTATGGCTTAGACCGAGGTGTGGCACACCTAGGCCAAGGTGTAACACAGCTTAGTCAAGGGTCGTCCTCCCTAGCCGATGTTTTGTTACCCTGTTGCCGAGCCTTGACTTTAGCCGATGTCATTACTTGCCGATATATCTTGCCATTTAGCTTGTTAGTCACCTTTTTGAGTTGAACCAACCCGATAGTGCCACGTGTCCGAGCTGTGTGTTAAGACAGCCGGCAGACCTAGAACCAAATCATTTTGTCTCAAATCTTTGTCTTTAGAGAGAGAAGCTCTAGAGGAAGAAGGAGGGAGTTTTAGAGCGAGAGAGCAAGTTCCGAGCTTGATCATCGAGGATCGAACCGTTAGATTTGAGTTTTGAGGTAAGATTCTTGCTCTACTCTAGTTAATCTTATTGGTTGTCAAGCTGCATTGGATGATTGAATTCGTTTTGTATGCCATACATTGATTTGAAGTTGGTTCTTGAAGAGAAAATGGTGTTCTTGAGTTCTTGAAGAAAAAGCCTCGTTTTGATCCGAAAGTTTGGAACTAGAACCATGTTTTTGTGTTTGTTCTTGCATGATCTTCTTGTATGGGTACCCAGGTCCATGTTTTTGAACTCATGGCATGAAACCTCAGATTTTGTAACAAGTGTGGTCTTGCATTCATCTTCTTCATGATCATGTTCTTCATGTTCTTCACGCTCTTCAAAGGGAAACCCAGGTTTTCCCGACTTTGCTTTTGAATGTGGCCATCGGACCACACCTCGGCAAGGAAGTGTGGGACCTCGGCAAAGGCCTGGTTGGTACCCAGTGTGTTTTCATGAGACGAAAAACAGTGTTTAAAACCCCAGCATGTTTTGCTTTGTTTTGACTGGAATCTGGTGAGAATGCCGGGATCATTGCATGCATGTAAAGCTTGTTTTGAGAATGTATTTGCCATGTGATTGTAGGACCTTGATCTTTGCTTTGAGCCTACACCCGAGAAGAACTATGTGAGTGGTATTTCTAATAAAGCTATGTTATACCGTTTTGATAAATCTTGCTTTGCTTTGTTTTGATGAAAGTATTTGTTAAGCATGAATGATTAGCTCTATTTTGATGTATCAAGTGTAAGCTTTGTTTTGATGTCATCTTGGAAAGTCCCTTGTGCTGGAGGACTCTAAACTTTCGCAGTACCAAGTATAAAAGGATACGGTCCTTTTTCTTGGAAAGATATGGTGTTAAAGCAGGCTACGGGCCTAAGTAACACAAGACCATCGTGTTAAAAAGAGCTACGGGCTTAAGTAACACAAGTCCCTTGTGCTGGAGGACTATAAACTTTCGCAGTACCTTTGACTAATCGATTACGGATCGTACAGACCTTGCTTTGCCACTGACGGTTTACCGCGTGGATTTGTTTGTTCGGAAAGGTTGATTTGTGTTTTGCCGATGCCAGTAAGCATCCCTTGAGACTTGTAAGATTTGATAGATGAATACGGTTCATCTCTTGATTTGATAAGGTTTTGATGTGCGTTACTTTGAAAGAATCTCGGCTAATATTCGGATGGTTTTGGCATGTTTTGTTTTGAAAAGACTTCGGCTATATTCATGCAAAACCTTTATTAATTGTACCATTCACTGAGTATCCAAGCTCACCCTCTCTATATATATGTAGGTGATGAGCAGGACGGCGGCGACGCCTAGATGTGTTTTGCACAGCTTGTTTTGGATTCATGATTATGTCGGCCTTGTTTTGTATTCATGTCGGCAATGTTGTAATTACGTCGGCCAATCTTGAAAATCATGCTTCTTGACTTGTATTCTTTGTATTTTGTACATGTCGGCTCGAGAAGCCTTTTGATCAAGATGTAACTTGTATTTTGTTGTTTCGAACTGGTTGTAAAGCTATATCTTGTATGTCATTCCATTTGATTTATGCACGGCTCTTATGGACCACTTGTATTTTGATTTATTGCTTCCGCATTTGTGAGCCCCATATGTATATTATACTCTGATTGTGTGTGATCTTTGTAAGTTGGCCTTCGGTAATCACGGATTACTGGCCATCACGGCACCATCCTACTAGGGGCGGTTTGGGGTCGTGACAGAATGGTATCAGAGCACAAGTTCCTTATAGTACGTTGTTCACACACTTCGAGTCCTAAAGAGCATAGGATTTCCCTTAGAAGGATGTTAAGATTGCATCATATTGCTTGCTATTTGAACAATGTGCGCATCAACTTGGTATGCTTGTTTGTTACTTGCCTACGTGATTATTTGCTTACTTTGTTTAAAAGTCACACTTTGCATACTCATAGCATCATGAGGAGAGGTAGACCTCCAATTGGCAGAGATCAGTCTGAAGACAGGATGGACAGACTGGAAAGGGTAGTTGAAGGTTTGGCCCGCGAGTTGAGGCAAACAAGACAGCAGTATGCTAGTGCTACGTCGACTCAGGCCGAGCAGACCAACGGCCGAAATGTAGTTCCGCCTCCACCTCCTCCAGTGCCGCAAGTTCCCCCGCAGCCAGCCTTATATGGGGATGGCACGATAGCTTTGATCAGGGAGTTCAAGAAAATGAAGCCACCGAGATTCCAAGGGGGCATAGAGCCGATGAAAGCCGAAGCGTGGGTTCTAGAAATGGAAAAATTGTTCGAGATCTTTCCCAGCACCGACGCTCAGAAAGTAGCACTGGCAACATTCACGCTGGATGACGACGCTCGCAGATGGTGGATGATGGTTCGAGAAGGCAATCCAGACTTGACCTGGACCCGATTCTTGGAGTTGTTCTACAACAAACATTTTCCCCTTAGTGTACGAAACCGCAAGGCTACCGAATTTCAGACCTTGACGCAAGGCAGCAAGACAGTGGCGGAATACGACCGCGCTTTTACGGAGTTGGCGAGGTATGCACCTCACATGGTCAGTGATGAGTATATGAAGGCTAGGAAGTTTGAGAGTGGGCTCAGTGGACCAATACAAGACCGGGTTAACTTGCACAACATGCCAACTTACGCCGGAGTATTAGATAAAGCCATCCTGGCTGAAGCTAACTTGAACAGATACCAGAGTTCAGGAGAGAACCAGAGGAAAAGGCAGAATTTTGACAGTCGCCGAACACCGTTTACTACCAAGAAGAAAGCGAATGTTAGCAGCCCAGCCTACCCAAGACAGGAAAGTGGCGCGAAGCCGACATGTTCGAGTTGTGGGAAGTCACATTTCGGGGTCTGTCGTCGGGCGTCTGGAGCTTGTTATGAATGTGGTGAAATGGGACACTATGTGAGAGATTGTCCTAAGGCAAAGACTGTTGATGACAAGAAGGATGAGGATGCCTCGGGTTCCGTTCAGAAGGGCAACGTTGGAAAAGGGCAGATGAGGCAGGGCAGAGTTTTTGCACTGGTACCAGGAGACACTCAGAATGCTGAGACAGTGGTGTCAGGTATACTTCCAATTTGCTCTCATGATGCATATGTATTGATTGATTCGGGCTCTACGCATTCATTCGTATCTGCTAAGTTTGCCGAGAAGATTAATAGAGAACTAGAACCCCTTGATTATATATTATCTGTGTCTACTCCATCTGGGAGATCTATGATTGTTGCATCCATTTATAGAGCATGCATTGTTGAGATTGAGAATGTTGAATTGTTAGTAGATTTGATGCCTTTGGACATAACTCATTTCGATGTCATACTGGGAATGGATTGGTTAGTCGCGAATCATGCATCTATTAATTGTGTTTCGAAGAATGTCACACTGAAACCCCCAAACCTAGCCGAGGTTACTTTTCAGGGTAAAGGGGTAGTGCCCCCACCTTACTTGATTTCGTCCGTTAGAGCCTATAAGTTAATTCGGAAAGGATGTCAAGGTTTCTTGTGTAGTATACTGAATGATCAGAATGGAAATACTAGTTTAGCCGACATTCCAGTTGTCAATGAATTCGCCGACGTCTTTCCAAATGATTTGCCTGGCCACCTAATTGATAGAGGACTAGAGTTTACTGTTGATATCATATCGGGAACACAACCGATCTCCAAAACACCCTATAGAATGGCCCCAGCTGAACTTAGGGAATTGAAACTGCAACTACAAGAATTGTTGGATAAGGGATTTATTAGGCCGAGCACTTCACCATGGGGAGCACCCGTTTTATTTGTTAAGAAAAAGGATGGCACACTCCGTCTTTGCATCGATTACAGAGAACTTAATAAGGTCACCATTAAAAACAAGTACCCATTACCTAGGATAGACGATTTGTTTGATCAGTTACAAGGAGCACGAGTCTTTTCCAAAATTGATCTCAGGTCGGGTTACCATCAGCTTAAGGTTAAAGCCGAGGATGTTGAGAAGACCGCTTTCCGGACAAGATATGGCCACTATGAATTTTTGGTGATGCCTTTTGGAGTGACCAACGCCCCTGCTGCTTTCATGGATTTGATGAACAGAGTCTTCAAACCATATTTGGATGAGTTTGTAGTTGTCTTCATTGATGATATATTGATCTATTCTAAGAGTAAAGCTGAGCATGAGAATCATTTGAGACTTGCCTTACAGATTTTGAGAGACCGGAAATTGTATGCTAAGTTTAACAAGTGTGAGTTTTGGCTTTCTACTATTTCATTCTTGGGTCATGTGATTAATGAAGAGGGTATTTCAGTTGATCCTAGTAAAATTGAAGCCGTTGTGAATTGGCCGAGGCCGACTAATGTGTCCGAGGTCCGGAGTTTTCTGGGTTTGGCAGGTTATTACAGGAAGTTTGTGAAGGATTTCTCCAGGACTGCAATTCCGTTGACGCAATTGACCAAGAAGGGAGCAGCGTTTGAATGGACCGAAGATCGGGAATCAGCCTTCCAGGAGTTGAAGACGAGGTTAGTCACAGCACCAGTTCTTGTACTTCCATCAGGTAATGAAGAGTTCCACATCTATAGTGATGCATCGCATAAGGGTTTGGGTTGTGTATTAATGCAAGAGGGCAAAGTCATAGCATATGCATCTCGTCAGTTGAAGCCACATGAAAAGAACTATCCTACCCATGATTTAGAACTAGCAGCCGTAGTATTTGCTTTGAAGATTTGGCGTCACTACTTGTATGGAGCTTCTTGTCAGGTTTTTACAGATCATAAGAGCTTAAAGTACCTGTTCACTCAGAAGGAATTGAATATGAGGCAGAGAAGATGGCTCGAGTTGTTGAAGGACTACGACATGCAAATCCAATATCACCCCGGTAAAGCTAACACCGTGGCCGACGCTTTGAGCAGAAAGGTAACTGGAAGTTTGGCATGTCTAACCGTGATTTCAGCAGAACCGACTATTGTTGAGGAAGTAAAGGCAAGACAGATGGAGGATGAATTCTTCAAGAAGGTAGCCGACGAGATTATTACTAAGCCGAGACCAGGGTACACCATTGAAAACCAAGTGCTCAAGTTCGAAGGAAGGTTATGTGTGGCCGACATCCCAGAGTTGAAGAAGAGAATTTTACAGGAAGCTCATAGTTCTAAGTTTGCCATTCATCCGGGGAACACTAAGATGTATCAAGACGTGAAGCAGACATTTTGGTGGCCGAATATGAAAGGAGAAATAGCAGAATTCGTGTCTCAGTGTTTGCATTGTCAACAAGTGAAAGCGGAGCATCAAAGGCCAGCAGGACTTCTTCAACCTTTGCCGATCCCGGAGTGGAAATGGGAACACATCTCCATGGATTTTGTGATTGGTTTGCCGAAGACGCAGAAAGGTATGGATTCGATTTGGGTTGTTGTTGACAGATTAACCAAGTCAGCACACTTTTTACCTATTAAGACTACCTTCAACGCCGATTAACTCGCCTCGTTATATGTGAACGAGATTATTAGACTTCATGGAGTGCCGATGTCAATTGTGTCAGACCGAGATCCGAAGTTTGTTTCCAGATTTTGGCAGAGTCTACAGAGGGCTTTTGGAGCCGAACTGAGATTTTGTACAGCTTTTCATCCACAGACAGATGGGCAAATAGAGAGGACTATTCAGACACTTGAAGATATGCTTAGGCTATGTGTTTTGGACTTCCAAGGGAGTTGGGGAGTGCATTTACCCTTAGTGGAATTCGCTTACAACAACAGTCATCAAGCTAGCATTGGCATGGCGCCGTATGAAGCTTTGTACGGAAGAAAGTGTAGGTCGCCGATATGTTGGACCGAAGTTGGAGACAGAGCTCTGCTTGGTCCCGAATTGATTCAAGTGACAACAGAGAAGATTAAACTTATTCAACAGAGAATTAAGACTGCCCAGAGCCGACAAAAGAGCTACGCTGACCAGAGAAGGAATGAGATAGAATTTGAAGTTGGGAATCATGTATTCCTGAAAGTTTCACCAATGAAAGGAGTTTCCAGATTTGGGAAGAAGGGTAAGTTAACGCCCCGTTATATTGGGCCATTTGAAATTCTTGAACAAGGTTAACCACGTTGCCTACAGACTTGCGTTGCCACCCGAATTAAGCCTAGTCCATAATGTGTTTCATGTGTCGATGTTAAGAAAGTATATTCGGGATCCATTGAATGTGATTGACTATTCTAGGATTGAAGTTAATGAGAATTTAGGCTATGATGAGAAGCCGATGTGTATTATCGATAGACAAGTCAAGCAGTTGAGAAACAAGTCGATACCGATGGTAAAGATCGAATGGAAAGAACATTACGGCAAGGATGCCACATGGGAAATGGAAGAGGAAATGAGAACTCGACATCCAGAATTATTCTTGGAGCAAGGTAATCTAAGTTTGGGGACCAAACTTCTTTAAGGGGGGTAGGATGTAACAACCCTCATTCTGGCTTGACCATGCTTGCATACATACCTGTATGATCTTGTCTTATGATGTTGCAATCTGGTTGATCTTGTTTTGTCTTGCTTTGTTTGGAGTATTGCTTGCATGATTTTGTTCTTTACTTGGTGTGTAGATGTTAAACCATACCTTATCCACATACACTCAATCCTAAAAAAAATAAAATAAAAAATAATCACAATAAGTGACAAACAAGTAAACTCAAATATTATTAAATCAAATCAATAATACATACTACAAATAAAAAGGACTATTTGGTTTATAAATATAGCGACCCTGGTTTTCCCTCCATTGATTAGTGTAATCCGGACGTGGTTCCGTGGATGTTGGTTGTTGTATATGTCTGGTCTCCGTCCTTCAATACTTTGTATTTGAGTTATAGGATGTTATGGGCAGGTTTGTTACAGGTTGGGTGTGATTGGAAGCAAATGGTTGCTGCCCAGAATTTTGGTCCTTCGCTTGAGGGAACCTTTTGTCGCTCGAGCAAGAGTTCAGTTTTGTATCTGGTGGCTCGAGCCAGGGTGTCTTCGCTCGAGCCTGTGTCTGCGTCTGGTTCTGGACCTGAGAGTTGCATTTCTTGGCTCGAGTGAGCTTTCCTTCGCTCTAGCGAGCGAGGTGTATGTTTGAGTTTCTTCGCTCGAGCGAGCATTCTGTCGCTCGAGCGTGCTTCTGGGTTGCAGACCTGAAGCTTCGAATTGTTGGCTCGAGCGAGATTTTCTTAGCTCGAGCGGGGGTTCTTTGTGTCTGGTCGCTCGAGCGACCAATCCTTCGCTCGAGCGAGCCTGTGTTATATCAGTAGATAGTAGCGGGTAAACACTTTACTTTTTCATCTTCTTTTCTTTCAAACCCTAGATCCGAGCTCTCTCTCTCTCTCTCTACACACCTTCTCTCTAGGGTTTCATTTATTTTTAGTGTGTTTCTACCCTAAGTTCTTTGTAAGAAAGATAGAGGGTTGTTTGGGCTATGTTTTAATTTGAAAAGTTGTGGATTTGGAGCACTTTAGTTTTTCCTCATCTACTCCTTTGGGCTTCTAACTTTGAGGTAGGGATACCCTACTCCATCTTATGAGCTTTGTCTTTAATTTTGGTCATTTTGATTAGTTGGTGATGTTGGGCAATTTTTTTTGAAAAGTTGGGGTTATTGTGTAATTTATAAAAGAGGGGTTTTCAAATATTAAGAACCCATATGTACGTAAGACTTGGAAAATGGCATTATTAGTGTCAAATTGAGGAAATTGAACCTTAGGGTTGATTTTTGGTAAAGGGGGAGAATGCCCTAATTATTGTGATAAATTAATTGGTATAATTAATTTGGGAAAACATGAAATTGAGTTGAAATCCATGAAATTGGGAAGTTATGAGATTGAATGGTGTGGTTGGATTAATTTATCACTCACCTATGTAAAAGTTGATATTATACTTGTTTAATGCATTTATTTTCTGTTTAGAAATAACTGTTTTGGGCTATCGGTGGAGGATAGTCTTGATTGTTGTAGACACTGTATGTTGATTAGGGAAAACTGAAACTAATCACATTGAATATGTCATTGAATATGACAGTTGGAATAATACATCAAATATATGTATTGATTGATTCCTGTATATGATAAGTGTTTATATATTTGGAATATGTGTATTGTGTGGGAGGAGATAGGGGATGTACTCCATGGTTTGAGGGAAGATAGGGGATAGACTCTGAAACCTGTTTGGGAGGAGATAGGGATGGACTCCATTAATACAGCAAATATGTGTATTAAATTGAAGTGTTGATACAGCAAACATGTGTATCATTTGAAGTATGGAAGTGTTTGAATATGAGTTGTAAATCTCATGTGAAATTGTGAAATATGGAAACGTGTTAATATGAGCCATAGTCTCATTGAATTGGTAGGCCAGGTTCTGAGCCATGTTTATGTATCGGGTTTGTATAAGGAAATAAAATTGAAATGAAACATGGACATAAATGTCATGGAACTGGGTTGTGGTATAAAATCGTTTATAAGTGTTAACCATCTATCAAATGCTATTATTTTAGACATTGCTTATATTTGGTTTAGTATATCTCTACTGGGCTATGGCTCACCCTATATGGGACATCATTTTCAGGTGCAGATGGTATGCCACCTCCAAGGACGTAGCTTGGGAGGCTAGAGGCTGAAAGACTTTTTGTGTTATCTTTTATGTATTACATGTAAATTCAAGCCAAGGGCTTAATGTGTTATGACTTAGTACTCTCTTTTGTGTAACCAAGTGTTGGCTTGGAAAGTTGTAAGCCCGTTGGGCATTTACTTTTGTTGTCAACATGTAATACATTTGTAAGGAATACTCTGATGAATGGAATTAAGTTTTGTTTACTTATGTCTATGCATGTCAATAGTGTGGGTTTCTATGTATTATTTTGAGGGCGTTACAATAAAAAAAAAACATGTAGGACTAAATGGACTAACATTTTGCCAAATGAGATTTATGAGTAATTATTCCTTCATTTTTTTGGTTGCAATTATTCTTTTTCTTTTTTAATTAGAAAATGCTACATTGATTAGAAGCCTTTAAATGGTTAAGGGACTAGATAGCCCAATCAATTATTAACTTTTCCACTCCAAATCGTAAGATCAAGGCCAAGCCCCCTAGGTTGATTATAATAGAACATTAAAGATTTGACCAATTGACAAACTCCATCCATTCTAACAGTTTAATTAGGTATAATCAAATATGGAAATGATAATTATTTTTTTCTTCCTACATCATTCTATGTTAACAACCAAACAGTGGAAGGAGAATGAGCTCGTAATTCCATTCACCATATACCACCATGGAGTTTACTTCAACTCTTTAATGTGAGACTTTGTAAAAATTATTAATTTAAAGAAAATAAGGAAAAAAAAAAAAAAAAACTTAATCAATTAGTTGGCCATAATAATTGCACGAAAAATACTATTCCTTTGCTGCATTTACTGGTTCCAAATTCCAATCAATACTATCCTAAAAAATAAAAAAATAAAAAAAATTCCAATCAATACAACCAGAACTCTTTACTTCTAAAATTCTAATTGATCCTAAGGCAATTAATTTCACTAATATGTCTATTTAAGTGGTAATTTTAGCATGAATAAATAATCTGACTTCGTTGTTGCCAGGTAAAGTCCAAATATCCATGCACTCCTACAAGTCTGCATCACAGGCCATTAAGATCGACTCTTGCTTGTCATCCTCATACTTTATGTTAAAAGCACCAACCTTTAATGGCAGCCTCTTTGTTACCTCATTCTTCAACTCAATGATTCCGGAGGTTGACAGAAATCGAAATCATGTCATGTCTTCTCCATATGTTGCCTTTACAATCAAGGTGTTCATTTCTTGCCTTGCAGTAACATTTGGCACAGCTCGAGCCAGATTAGTCTTGACTCGCTTGGAAGTTGGGCCAGTTCTTTGACTAGATCCCAACACTGCATTCCCTTAAAAGCCTTCCGAACTTCTAATTAGCGGTAGATCTTAGGGGGTTTGAGGCAGTGTGGAAAGAATGGCATCAGGGTTGCAATAAGCAACTAAGGGGTTTGGTCTAGTTGATTGAAACACCAATTCAGAGGAGCCCCCAACTTTTGAACATTGTTCATTAGTAACACCAATGAATACATTCTCCTTCGGAGTCATTTTACCAAACTATTGCAAAATACCAGTTTGCACACGAAGTTCATTGTGATAGCCCCCAGGCATATGATCCAGCAGCCTCTCAAACTGTCCAAAACCCACTTCCGTTGTAGAGCAGAGTGATTTTCCCTTTTCTCTTTGAAGTTCAGAGCCTGGAGGCTTTGGTTGATCAAGTACAACAACAGTGGGAAGTAGACTTGGACTCGTAGAAAGAGTAGGATCGTTTGCTCCGACACTTGGAACAGATTCATCTACTGGCTTTACCTTGTTTCTCTTACGAGATGGCCACTTCGAGATATCAAGCTTCCTACATCTACGCTTTAGAGTAGATTCACTAACTGCAAAAACAACAGTAAAAATAAGAAATACTCCATTTGTGTGCTGCTACTATTTTTTTTTCATTATTTATTTTATTTTATTATTGCAAGTGATTTCTGATGCCGGTACTTTTGGATTAGTCAGCTTTCATATAATATAAGAACAATTCAGCCAGTTGAAAGCAACATGAGCAGGAAGCAACACTTCAACTTCAAGAACACATGCGTACCATTTAGCTTGTTGCAGTGTCTAGACGAGTCAGATAGAAATGTTTTTCAAGAATCTCCCGACTAAGTGAGGCCCCTTTTTTTCCAGATTTTATCTTGGATGGTTCTCTGGTATCTTCTATCTCCGAAAACACAACTGCATTGTGGCTTTGACAAGCACTAATAACATTATTTCCATTCTCTATAGGACCACCATTTTGTCGGGCTTGAGGCTCCAGTGGAGACCTAGCAGTTTGCAATATCTGAAAATAGTCAAGCCTCAAATCAAGTTTCTCATTTGTAGATGATTTGTTAACTCTGACATGCTGCATCATTGTTACCAACAGGGAGTACAACACAAGGAATTAGTATTTGTGAACTAAAAACCAAAATTATATTTTAATAACTTCACTAAAAAAATGATTAAATTCGAGCACGATAAAACTTGTATATCTTATTAATGTTGCATTATGATCAAGAAGGTAATCATTTAAATATATAATGTTTAAATGATAATCACTAATGTAAAATAGTGTGTCAATATAGAACTGAGGTTAGATTCAAGAAAATAATAGTCAATTTAAATTTGAATAGCCGCTAAAAGAAAGAAATATAAATATTGGCAAATTTCAACAATCATATTGTATGGATTAATTTGCCCCATATTTGGACCAAAATTGATAAACATAAAATATGAGAAATCAAACCTGTAACACTCGCATCCTTTAACCCATTGGAAAGTGTATTTAATTCCCTTATTTTCCTTTTTCGGAGTCTTTGGAGTTGTTGAATGTTGGTTTTGGAGGAGTATGATCCGATTTAAACTCGTTGGGTTTGTTTGTTTGCGCTTGTTCTTGTCAAAAAGTTCCTTGGGAACTTAGAAATTCTATTCTGGGGTCGACACCAACTTTCCTAAGGGTCGACCCTTACCTGTTGGTGAAGTTTCTGGAAGTGTTGCTGGAATTTAGGGTCGACACCAGCCTTGGTGGTGTCGACACCTACCTTTTGTTGCTATCCACAAGGGTCGACACCAGTCTGGGAAGGGTCGACCCTTGTATATTGTAGAATTTGGGTATTGGTTGCTGGAAAATAGGGTCGACCCTTTCTGTCCAAGGGTCGACTCCTTGTTTGCTACCAGCATTGTCTTTTCTTGCTTCAGGGTCGACACCACCACACCAGGGGTCGACCCTTGTGTGTTTATTTTCAGATTTGTGGGTCCAAATAAGCCCTACCTTTGGGGGGTTTTGGGCCTATTATTTTATTGACCTTAGGGCTACTTTTCTACTACTATAAATAGGCTCCAAACATAGTTTCATTTCACTTTTCTCCTCTTTCCTCTCTCTCAAACCGTGAGTTTTCCTCTCTCTCTAAACTCAAGCTTTTGGCACTTAGATCTCTAGATCTACTCACCTAGAGTGATCTTTTCACCATGGTCCTTTGAGAAAGGTTGTAGATCTCGTCAAGGGCTTCCTTTTGGTCCGATTACTTCGTGGTTTCGTCGCCATCGATTTTTGGGTCGTCATCTCTTGGCTTCAAGAGGTAGGGGTTTCTAGTTCTCTTTCAATACCCTCGTTTATGGATAGATTTGTGGTATTTTCTTTATATAAATACAAAAGTTTATATTTTTATGTATATTGTGATGACTCATGAGATTGGGGGTTAGGGTTTGAAGAGAGTCGGGTTGACTTGTTGGTTCATGATCTTGGGTCATGAGTTTGGGTGTAAAAGTAATAGAAGGGTTGGAATGAGATGTGATTTTGTGAAAAGCTTTAACTTCTCTTAAAAACCCTAGTTTGACTCATGAAGATGGTTAATGGTTTTGCTTCAATTAATAATAGAATCATGAAATTAAGGTGTTCAATTACATATGTACAAGGTTAATTGAAATTTTAAAGAATTTGAGTAATTTATGTAAAAGTTGCGATTGAACAAATAATGTTGATATTTTAAATTATGTTATAATATGAAACCAAACTTGGGGAAAAGAAATTACTAATGGTAAGGATGATGCGGGAATTGTGATAAAATGATGAAGTGAATATTTAAGAATCTTATTGTATTATGTTAAATTGTGTTAAGTCAAGGTTGGGTTAAGATAAGTATGAGTAACAATAAATGGGAGATTGTGAAATATAACGATGTTACGTAAGGGAGTTGTATCAAAGAAATAAATTCTAGAGATTTAATTTATAGCCTCACATAGTAATTGATAATTGATGTGTTGTGAAAATTGATTTGGAAGACTTGATAATAATATGGAAGAGTAAAGAAATAGTTTGAACCCAATAATTATAACCTATGGTGGATGACCCATGAATGACTTGGTGGGTAATAGAAAAAGGTGGTGGAACAAAATGTGTACTTGTTATGTAAGTGGAATTTTAACCTATGGTGGATGCGTTTTGAACTAATGTGTTACGGGAATAATGAATGATGTGTTGGCTTTGCCCACTAATCACAATGACGGATGACTTGATAAAATTTATGGAATGTAATGTTGTTTCGGGGTCCGTTCCCCATTGGACTTATCTGCAGGTCATCTGGTG
This sequence comes from Camellia japonica, assembly GCA_030407325.1. Classification (NCBI taxonomy): domain Eukaryota; kingdom Viridiplantae; phylum Streptophyta; class Magnoliopsida; order Ericales; family Theaceae; genus Camellia; species Camellia japonica. Next base: position 112,502,229 of record JAPPVO010000031.1, read on the forward strand.
GGCTTCGCCACTCGGATGCGGACTAGGGGAGCCTGGATTGGTCCAGTCCATCCACCGGGAACGAACTGTATCATCAGTTGGCGCCGTCTGTGGGAACTGGTTTGTCCGTGCGCCAGTTGTGTTCATTGCCGCCGGAGACCCTGTTCCAGTAACCTTTTCACCTCACCCGTCAAGTGTATGGTCACGACCAGATCCATGGCTTCCCACCATAATGCTACTGATCACCAAACCGACCCTCCCAATCCAAACCACCCACCACAGTACTTCATAGAGCTTACCAACAGCATCAACCGCATGGCCGAACAGAACCAGGCCCTGATCAATGCTCTTCTACAAAGAAACCCCCCTATTCCTCCACCGCCACCTCCAGATATTCCACCCTATCCGGAACAAACTCCGAGCCATACTGTACCACAACCCAACCCTCTCAACTCGGGAGGTTTGCAGCCTCCTCACCCACATATAAATCCACCACCTCCACCCCCACACCCATCGGTCATAGCACCAGCCCCCGAGGGAGAGGCCAGCAGCATCCAACACCTGTCTCCCTCTGGTGGTGACAACATTCCCCTTTGGGACGCTGAACTCCGAGCAATGAAACTTCAGCTCCAAGGAGTCATGCAGAATATCCAGCATAAGCCTTCCACTACAGCCACCTCACCGTTTGTTGCCTCCATCCGAGACAAACCTTTACCCCCCAAGTTCAAAATGCCCTCCATCGACTCCTTTGACGGTACGACAGACCCAGTCACCCATCTGGAGACCTACCGCACCCTCATGATTCTCCATGCTTTCCCAGACGAGATTATGTGCCGAGCTTTTCCCGTGACACTGAAAGGGTCAGCTCGGCTGTGGTTCAGCCAGTTACCACCAGACTCGGTATCCACCTTCCAACATCTCAGTGACTCTTTCCTGAGCCACTTTATCGGAGCCTAGCGCCAACGACGCCCGGCAACCCAACTTCTCAACATTCGTCAGACCGAGGGGGAATCACTCCGCAGCTTCGTTACTCGCTTCAATACCGAAGCCCTGCAAGTTGCCGAAAATGATGACAAGGTCATCCTCACAGCCTTCATGGCCGGTCTGCGGTCATCTGATTTCCTTTTCTCTCTCTCCAAGAACCCCCCGACCTCCATGGCAGTCCTACTCTCCAAAGCCCAAAAATACATGAATGCCGAGGATTCCCTAGCTGCCCGGCAAGATCCGCTCACTAAACAACCGACCCCCAGAGACAAACGAAAGGACTCGGAACCCCGAAACACCCAGTACACCAACCAAACACCCCATCATACCGACCGACCCCCCCGCGCCGACCGCCCGGCACAAACCCGACCGACCGGTCGGTTCGAGCGGTACACGCCCCTTAATTCCCCCATGGAACATGTCCTTCATCAGATCCAGCGGGACTACCCTCTCAAGTGGCCACTACCTTCCAGGACCCCCTCCAATCGGAAAGACCAGTCCAAATACTGCCGCTTTCACTAGGATCACGGCCATACCACTGATGACTGTATCAACCTCAAGGACCAGGTGGAGGCCCTCATATGTCAGGGGCGCCTCAGCCGGTTCACAGATACCCGCCCCCAACAGAGACAAAGGACCGAGCCCCGCAGAGATGACCGCCGGCGCACTCCGCCCTGGCCGCCAGCCCAACATAACCAAGGCCATAATCGACCCCCGCAACAACCCCGACCACCAGGTCACCCCCCCCCGCCAGTTGGTGAAATCCGAGTTATTGCATGCGGACTTGCTTGCGGAGGCCCATCCCGCTCGGCTCAGAGGGCAGAGCTTAGAAAAATACGGCAAGGCTCAGACAAAACAGTCGCCACAGTGGACCGACCCCCCAAACAGCCTAGACAGTGGACAGAGCCCATCACCTTTACAGACGCCGACTATACAGGCATCCACTACCCTCACGATGACCCCCTTGTCATTTCCGCCATCCTCTCCAACTACAAGGTCAGACGGGTTCTCATCGATAATGGCAGCTCCTCAGACATCATCTTCCTCAACTGCTTCCGCCAGCTCAAGATTGGGGAAGAAAGCTTGTCTCCACTCCAAACCCCCCTGGTCGGGTTCACTGGCGACCGTGTGACCTCCATTGGTTCCATAGACCTCCCCATCACAATCGGCGAATACCCACGGCAGACCACGAAGTTGCTCACCTTCCTTGTAGTTGATTGCCCATCTGCCTATAACATCATCCTTGGCCGAACCGCCCTCAACACCTTCCAAGCCATCACATCCACTTATCACCTCGCCCTCAAATTTCCCACTGATCTAGGGGTTGGAACAGTCAGAGGGGAGCAGACCATGGCCCGAGAGTGCTACGTTGCCTCGCTCAAAGAAGCCAAGCTGAAGAAGGCAATGATCATCGAAGGACTTGATGTCCGAGATGAAGACGAGCTGGTCAGAGGAGAACCCGTGGAGGAGCTCGTCGAGGTCTCTATCGACCCCACCAATCCACTAAAGACCGCTAAGATTGGCAGCCAACTATCCCCCAGGCAAAAGCCGACCTCACTGCCCTTCTGACCGAGCACAATGACGTATTCGCCTGGACCCATGCAGACATGCCCGGCATTGATCCCGCCTTCATAACTCACCGCCTCAGCATCGAACCTCATTTCCGGCCTTACCGTCAGAAGCAGCGTATCTTCCACCCAGAGCGTAATAATCTCATAGCCGCAGAAGTTGACAAACTCCTTGAGGCTCAATTCATCCAAAATGTAGACTATCCAAAGTGGCTGTCAATGTGGTTCTAGTCCGCAAGAACAATGGCAAGTGGCGTCTCTGCGTCGATTACTCTGACCTGAACCGAGCTTGCCCCAAAGATAGCTATCCACTCCCCCGCATAGATCTGCTGGTCGACGCAACGGCCGGTCACCAAATGCTCAGCTTCATGGATGCTTTCTCTGGGTACAACCAAATCATGATGCACCCGTCCGATCGAGAACACACATCCTTCATTACCGACCGAGGTACTTACCACTACTGTGTGATGCCGTTCGGACTAAAGAATGCTGGGGCCACCTATCAACGGTTAGTCAATTCTGTTTTCCACGATCAGATCGGTCGGAACATGGAAGTATATGTGGACGACATGCTAGTCAAGAGCAAACTTTCCACCGACCATCTGACCGACCTACGGGAGACCTTTGCACCCTTTCGCAAGTATCAGATGAAGCTCAACCCCGAGAAATGCGGCTTCGGCGTAGGATCTGGAAAGTTCTTGGGTTCATGGTTAGTCAGCGCGGCATCGAAGCCAACCCTGAGAAAATCAAGGCCTTGATTGAGATGCAGTCACCCAAAACTGTCAAAGAAGTTCAAAGACTCACTGGCAGAGTGGCGGCTCTCACCGTTTCATTTCCCGCGCAAGATAAGTGCCTACCGTTCTTCAAAGTCCTCCGGCAGACTTTTGAATGGACAACCGAATCTGAAGAGGCCTTTCAGCAGTTAAAGCAATGTATGGCCAATCCCCCCCTCCTTTCACAAGCAATCACAGGCGAGCCCCTCTTCCTCTACTTAGCAGTATCAAACACCGCCGTCAGTGCAGCTCTCATCAGGGAAGACGGCTCAGTCCAGCGGCCAGTCTACTACATCAGCCGAGCCCTCAGGGGGGCAGAGCAGAATTATCCACTGCTGGAAAAACTCTCCTGGGCTTGGTCACCGCCTCCAGACGACTTCGTCCTTACTTCCAGGCGCATTCCATAGTGGTCCTCACCGACCAACCCCTGTAGAAGATCATCCAGCAGCCAGAGCTTTCTGGTCGACTTATGCAATGGTCAGTGGAACTCAGCCAGTTTGACATCTCCTACTGCCCTCGCACAGCAATCAAGGGGCAAGCTGTAGCCGACTTCATCCTGGAATTCACCAACCCCCCCCCAACCACTACTCCTCCACATCCACCCACCCTTACTGAACCAGAAGACCCCCACTCTTGGACTCTCAACGTCGACGGCTCATCTCGGAGGGAAGGTAGTGGGGCGGGCCTCATCCTCACCTCCCCTGAGGGTGGTTACTTCAAATGCGCTCTCCGTCTCTTGTTTGAAGCCAGCAACAATGAGGCCGAATATGAAACGTTGATAGCAGGCCTCCGCCTGGCCAAAGACATTGGTGTTAGCCACATCCGCGTCTTCAGTGATTCCCAGCTCATCGTCGGTCAGATCACAGGGGAATTCGATGCCAAGGATGGCACAATGCGGGCTTACAGGGACATGGCACTCCCCCTTGTTCGCCTCTTCAATACTTTCCAGATCAAACACATACCTCGAGCAGAAAATTCCAAAGCAGATGAGATGGCTCAGTTGGCCTCTGCCGACCAGTCCGACTTCAACCACGGAGTCCGCCTCGAATACCTAACCCACCCTGCCATCACACCCGACCTGCACGAAGTACAGTTCCTCCAGATTGAACCCATCCCTTGGGCGTCCGACATCATCCTATTTTTGACGACAGGGGCCTCCCAGAAGATAAACAGCAGGCCGCCAAAGTAAGGGCTCGGTCGTCCAATTATCTCCTCAATGATGGCATCCTGTACAAACGTGGTTTTTCACGACCATACCTGCGATGCCTCAACTCCACGCAAGCAACCTACGTCATGCAGGAAATCCATGAGGGAATTTGTGGCAACCACTCGGCGGCAGGTCCCTAGCACACAAAATACTCCGTACTGGTTACTTTTGGCCAACTTTTAATCAAGACGCGACTGATTTTGTCCTCAAATGCGATAGTGTCAGCGCTTTGCCAACATCCCCATGCGCCGCCTACAGAGTTGATCACACTTTGCAGCCCCTATCCATTCGCCAAATGGGGGATCGACCTGATCGGTCCACTTCCACTGGCCGAGGCTAGACTAAGTTCGCAGTCGTCGCCATTGACTACTTCACCAAGTGGGTAGAGGCTGAACCTTAGCCACCATTACCGAGCAGAACACACCAAGTTCATCTGGCAATCCATCGTTTGCAGGTTTGGCATCCCTCAGGACATCGTGTCCGACAACGGCAAGCAATTCGACAACGCTAAGTACAGGAAGTTCTGTGCAGATCTCCAGATTCAACCATGTTTCTCCTCCCCCGGTCATCCCCAAGCCAATGGCCAGGTTGAGGTCACCAATCGGTCTCTTTTGAAGATCATCAAGGCTAAGCTGGAAGCTGCTAAGGGACTCTGGGCTGAGGAACTACCAAATGTACTCTGGGCCTACCGAACCACAGCTCGGACTCCTACCGGGGAAACTCCTTTCCGCCTAACATACGGCGCTGAGGCGGTCATCCCAGTAGAAGTCGGTCTGCCAACCCCCAGGGTTCTACATCCCGACCCAACACTGACTGAAGAGCTCCGTCGCGCGGACCTAGACCTGATTGAAGAACTCAGGGAGACCACTGCGGTCAGATTAGCCTCATACCAGCAAAAAATGAGAACACACTACAATCGCAAGGTCCGACCAAGGGAATTTGCTGTGGGGGACTTAGTGTTGAGAGAAGTAACCTTGCCACCAAGAATCCGACTGAGGGTAAATTGGCCGCCAAATGGGAGGGACCCTATATTGTGAAAGCCAGACCCCGTCCAGGCACTTACCGACTTCAAGATATGGAGGGTCACGACCTTCCCCACCCATGGAACGCTGAACACTTGAAACGCTACTTTCAATAAGCTGTTATTTTTGTATTGCTCAATTGTTGTACTTTCATTTTGACGCATGATGTAATTCTTGATCATTGTACTACATTTCTCATAACAATAGTTTTGTCTCCCAGCTATCTTTGTCGTCCCAATCAAATTTTTGCTTGCAGCACTCATCAAAAGCCTCAGCCAAACTGAGCACTCCAAGCCTCGTCCAGACCGAGCATTAAAAGCCTCGTCCAGACCGAGCAAAAGCCTCGGCCAGACCGAGCACTTCAAAGCCTCAGCCAGACTGAGCACTCAAAGCCTCGCCAGACGAGCACTTCAAAGCTCAGCCAGACTGAGCACTAAAAGCCTCGGCCAGACTAAGCACTCAAGGCCTCAGCCAGACGAGCACTTCCACCTCAGCCAGACTGAGCACTCAAAGCCTCGTCAGACGAGCATTAAAGCTCGTCCAGACTAAGCACAAAAGCCTCGGCCAGACCGAGCATTCAAAGCCTCAGCCAGACTGAGCACTCAAAGCCTCGCCAGACCGAGCACTTCCAAAGCCTCAACCAGACTGAGCTAAGCCTCGGCCAGACCGAGCACTCAGGCCTCAGCCAGACCGAGCACTCCAAAGCCTCAGCCACTGAGCACTAAAGCCTCGGCTTGACCGAGCACTCAAGGCCTAGCAGAAGACTTCAAAGCCTCAGCAGACTGAGCACTCAAAGCCTTGTCCAGACAAGCATTAAAGCCTCGTCCAGACGGTAACTCAAAGCCTCGGCCAGACCGAGCACTTCCAAAAGCCTCGTCAGACTGAGCCTCTCAAAGCCTCAACTAGACTGAGTGCCACCATTGCTGGATCCTCTTTTGAATGAAATCCATAAAGTGGGACACTCAGACACAATCTGACACTTAGTCACAATCAGCACAACCCTTTCTTACTTAGTCAAAATTCAAAGGTGTTCTCACGTATTTCATCCCCCACCACCTAGCTTATTTCTCCCACTGACTTGGAACCTACTTATTCAATTGCAAGTATCAATCCCATTCAAACATCATGTTGCACAATTCCATAATCCAATTTTTCAATTTCAATCAACCACTCTCATCCATCAAAACATCAATACAAGTCCCATCAAGAGTTCTTTACTTCACTTTGCATTTAAGATTTATCCAAGTCCAATTTTACTCAGCATTAAGGAGTTCTTTACTTTACTTTACATTGCATTTTTATACAAGTCCTATTTCAGCACCACCTTCAACTTCACACTGAATTTTCATACCACTCCAGTCTGGCTCTGCATTTGGTTTTTTCAAATTTTATACAGGTTCAGTTTTACTATGCATAAGGCAGTTTTTTACTTTGTTGAATATCACATTTTTACGCCATTCCCAAACCATTCACGATGACTCATACATGTGCAAACACAATTGAATCATAGACAAGGCAATTTTTATTCATTCAAAAATGTGTACATCAGTCCATACAGTACTTACAAAAAAAATGTGTCTACCAACACAACAAAAATTCTTCAGTACATGTCTTTAGTTCACTCCCTTCTTCACTGAGGCAGATCCTCTTCTTCAACACCTTCATCCAGAGGGGTCTGGGCCAATCATCTTCCATTGTTATTGCCACTAAAGTCAAGTTCTGGAATTTTTAGAATCTTATAAAACATGATTTAATAGCGGTGCGGGTCGGTGCGGTTTGGAAGAAAAATAGAAACCGGCGGATTGATAAAAGTGTCACTAGAATTTGCCAATTTTCTTACCAAAAACCGGCGGTTCGATTGGCAAATAATAACGAATTTGCCTTGGCGGTGCGGCTCGGTGCGGTTTTGGCGGTATTATGCACACCCCGAATTATGTGCTTGTGTAGGTCATGCGCCATAGACTATCTGATCTGTTTGCTTTGTCCATTCTACTATCAAAGCTATTTGTGAGTAACAACTCTGTAAAACTATGTTTGACTATAAGTATTTTCTGACTGAAAAGATATGATTTGGTTTATGAAATGCTATTTTGTGAATTATGAATGAATGTCTAATTTTCTGAAATGTAATTGTGGCATTCTTAGTTCATGTGGCCCTCGCCTGGGAGAAATAATACCGTGGCTTATGTTTATATGGCTCTCGCCCGGGGGAAATAATACTGTGACTTATGATTATATGGCCCTTGCCTGAGAAAAACAATATCGTGGTCTATGTTATACGACCCTCGCCTGGGGAAACAATACCATGGTTACTTGTGCACAAGATATTGACCTTTATGGTCGTCGGAACCGACTATACATGTGGGTCCCAAGACCCTATGTTATACGGACTCAGGTGCGGGTGTCGGGTGTGGGTGCGTATCTAAGGGTCGGACACTTCAAAATTAAAAATTGGAGATATGTGGATATGGATCCAAATTTGGATACGGATACGGGGATACATTAAATAGTTATTTTTTAAAATATATTTATTATATGAAGATGAGTTAAAAAAGTTAAGGGAATAACAAATTTTGTTAAAAAAAACAAATAAAATATAAATAATAAATAAAAATTATTTTAAATAAAATAAATAAATATACATTATATATGATAAAATAAATTATTTTTATTTTAGACATAAAAATTATAATATTTATAATATATTATAATATACAATATTTTTTTGAGAGAATATTATATAATATGAATACTATTATATATTATTATATTAATATCATTTATAAATAGAAACTAGAGAAAGAGAACGGAAAGGAAGAGAAGACAGTCAAAGAAGAAAAAGAGAGAGAGAAGAGAAGATAAGAAGATAGAAGAGACAGAGAGAGAGAGAGAGAGAGAGGTCGATACCAAAGGGGAATTGAAGCCTTAGGGTGAAATCGACTTTGAGATGTTGGTTTTCAGATCTCCTTCGATTCAGTCTAGTTCGCGAGGGTTCGCACTTCGATCTTGCTTCGCGACTCGACTTGCTTCGCAAAGGTGAGTTTCAGCCCCCCCTCTCTCTCTCTCTCTATCTCTCTCTCAATAACCCTCCTTCTTTCTCCTCTCATGTTAGCCGTGTCCGAGAAAATCATGCTGAATCCGACACATATCTCACACCCGCACCCGTGTCGTGTCGTGTTGACACAGGTACTCTGCCCTAAATCGGTGAGTCCATGTAACACAACCAAGACCAATTTGATATGATAGCTAATGGATGTACCACATAATGCTTATGACTTCTGATAAGTATATGATTTTGATATGAATTATGATTTCTGAAACTGTCTGGACATTATTCATAAAACCTTTACTTTGTTGTTATTCACTGGGCTCCAGCTCATTATATTATTTATGTATGTAGGTGACCCAGCGTGTGACCAGGCTCAGAGATGATTGCCTGGAGTTTCGTCTGTTGGCCAGCCACTGTGCCTCTCGAGGAGGTTCCCTTTTGAGAAGTGGTCAAGTTTTTGTGAACCTTGTTATGACTTTTGTTTTCCTTAAAAAGTTTGAACTCGACTTTTGGTTTATCTATAATGTGGTGACGTTAGACTAATGTAATTATGACGTCACATATTTGTATAAAAGTTCTAAAAATTTCTGTCCCATGTATGTCTACACAGCTCTATGGACATTGTATGTTTGTATTTGCTTCTGCTAGCCGCTATATTTTGTTTAATTTGTTCTATAGCCTTTGGTAATCCCATGATTACTATAGAGCGGGTTTGGGTCGTGACAGAGTGGTATAAGAGCACGAGTTATACCACACACACGTGTCCATATGAGCTGTAGGATGTCCTAGCAAAGAATTAAGGACATTACATCTGCATGTGTGAGTGTGTGTACTAAAGTGAACTAACATGAACATATCTGAATTGAACATGAATATTGAGGAACTGTAAAGAATTATTACTTGTGTTTATTAGTGCTCTATTTACCTATAGCAAATGGAAAATCCAAGAAGTGATGATACAGCTGAATCTTCCGAGGCCTGAATGAATTGCATGGAACGAATGTTAGAGGCTTTAATAGAATCAATGTTACAGCAACAGAGAAAACAACCTTTGCCTCCTCCGCCCCCTTCGGTCCAAGTAGAGCCGGTCAATAACGATATTATCAGTTTGACTAAAAAATTTGACAAGATGAAGCCACCAATTTTTCTGGGTGGAATTGAACCTTTAAAGGCTGAAACGTGGATGCTAGAAACTGAAAAATTACTTGAGATGTTTCCGTGATCTGAAACTCAAAAAGTATTGTTGGCTACTTATACTTTAAAGGAAGAAGCTCGTCGTTGGTGGATGCTTATCCGTAACGACAATGGGGCCATGATCTGGGATCAATTCAAAGAGATTTTCTATGAAAAGTACTTTCCCCAGTGCTTTTGAGATCGCAAGGTGTCTGAATTCCAAGTACTCAAGCAAGGCAATAAGTCAGTGGCTGAGTATTAGGCCAAGTTCATTGAATTAGCTTGTTTTGCCCCACACATGGTAGACACAGATTAGAAGAAAGCTCAAAAATTCGAAGGAGGGCTGGATCTAGATGTGTTTGATCTGGTTGGTGTATTGAAACTGCTTGAATATGTTGATGTGCTTGATACAGCTCTAATGGTTGAAGCCAACCTGAATGCAATGAAACAAATGAAAGCTCCAATAACTAAATGGAAAGGCAAAAGATTTAGGTACAAGTTCAGAAAGGGCCGTTCATTTGCTACAAACAAGAAGCAAAACACGGGACCTAATAGTAGCTCAAGTCAGAGTAGTGGATCTACACCTGTTTATTCTGAATGTGGAAGAAAACATAAGAGTGTCTGTTATCATGCAACTCGTGCTTGCTTCCAGTGTGGCAAGATTGGCCACATGATGAAAGATTGTCCACTCATAGCTAAAAATGCCAACCGTCCTACGACAAGTTTGGCCGGATCCGCTTCTGCACCAAGATCAAATGTGAGAACCAATACTAGGAGAGAAGCTTTAAGACAAGGTTGAGTAATTGCACTTGTGCCTGGCGATGTTCAGAACATTGAATCTGTGGTGTCAGGTATACTCCCTAATTGTGCTCAAAATGCATATGTGCTGGTTTTACACATTCATTCGTGTCGCATACTTTTTCTAGCAAATTGACTAGACCACTAGAACCTATGAATTATTTGTTGTTTGTATCTACACCTTTCGGGGATTCTATGATGTGTGCTTATGTGTATCTTGCGTGTGACATCATAATTGGGGATGTGTTATTATATGTTGATTTGCTGCCATTGGACATTGCTCATTTTGATTGCATATTGGGTATGGACTGGTTGACTAAGTACCGTGTAACTATTGATTGTGTGAATAAATTTGTTGCTTTCCGACCACTTTTCTTGTCTGAATTTGTGTTTGTTGGGAATGGGTTAGTTCCACCTCTGTATATGATTTCTGCTTTGAAAGCCGCCAAATTGCTTAGAAAAGGATGTAGGGATTATTTGTGCAGTGTTTTAAATGTGACTTCTGATAGCCCTAATATGGAAGCTATTCCTGTAGTTAATGAATTTCCTGATGTATTTCCAAATGAATTACCTGGTGATTTGATTGATAGAGAAATTGAATTTATCATTGATGTAGTGCCTGAACACAACCAATTTCGAAAACCCCATATAGAATGTCAACCTTTGAATTAAAAGAACTGAAAGTTCAACTTCAAGAACTACTACACAAGAAGTTTATCTGACCGAGTACTTCACCTTGGGGTGCTCTCGTTTTATTTGTCAAGAAGAAAGATGGGTCTTTGAGGCTATGTATTGATTACCGTGAATTGAACAAAGTGACTATTTAAGAACAAATATCCATTGCCCCGAATAGATGATTTGTTGACCAACTCCAAGGAGCCCAAGTCTTTTCAAAAATTGACCTTAGATCTGGATACCAGCAATTGAAAGTTAAAGCAGAAGACATAGAGAAAACCCGCATTCCGAACTAAATATGGGCACTATGAGTTTTTGGTAATGCCATTTGGGGTAACAAATGCACTAGCCACCTTCATGGACCTAATGAATAGAGTTTTAAACAATTTATTGATGAGTTTGTTGTTGTGTTCATTGATGATATATTGATTTATTCTAAAAGCAGGGAAGAACATGAAAATCACTTGAGAATCGTGCTACAAAATTTGAGGGAAAAGAAAATTGTATGCAAAATTCTCCAAATGTGAATTCTAGCTTGATTATGTAACATTTCTGGGGCATGTAATCAACAAGGATGACATATCAGTGGACCCATAAAAAATTGAAGCTATTGTAGACTAGCCTAGACCAACCACTGTGACTAAAGTCAGAAGTTTTCTGGGGCTTGCTGGTTATTACCACCGATTTGTAAAGGACTTCTCTAAACTTGCCATGCCATTGACATAGTTGACACGAAAAAGCACCATTTGATTGGACTGATCAAAGAGAGTCCACTTTCCAAGAACTGAAGACTAGACTGGTGATTGCACCAATTTTGACTCTACCTAATGGTACATATGGGTTTCAAATTTACAGTGATGCTTCATACGAAGACTTGGGATGTGTGTTAATGTAGAATGGGAAGGTAATTGTATATACTTCACTTCACGGCAACTCCAACCACATGAGAAGAATTATCCGACTCATGACCTTGAACTTGTAGTTGTGGTTTTTGCTTTGAAAATCTGACGCCATTATCTATATGGAGCGACTTGTGAAGTGTATACTGACCATAAAGTCTAAAATATTTCTTTACTTAAAAAAATTGAACATGAGATAGAGAAGATGGCTTGAGTTGATAAAAGATTATGATTTGCAGATTTTGTATTATCCTGGAAAGGCAAATACAGTTGCAGATGCTTTAAGTTGAAAGTCTATTGGGAATTTGTCTTGTTTTCTCACTAGCCAGAAAGAATTGTTATATGATCTAGAAAGAAATGAAATTGAAGTGGTTTTGCGTGAACATGGTGGAGTTCTAGCTGCCATTTTTGCACAACCAGCCAGAGTTGAGGAAGTTAAAGAAAAGCAATTAGAAGATGGATTCTTGAAGAAAATTATGGAAGAAATTAGTTCAAAACTAAGGCCTGGATTTGTGTTTGAAGACAATGTCCTAAAATTTCAAGGAAGACTTTATGTACCGGATTGTTCGGACTTGAGAAAACATGTCATAACAGAAGCTAATAATTCCAAATTTGGTATGCATATGGAAACATGAAAATGTACAAGGATTTGAAACAGAATTTTCTGGTGGCCTAGCATGAAAAAGTGTATTGCTGACTTTGTAGCTAGATGCTTACATTACAACAAGTGAAAGCTGAACATCAACAACCCGCTGGATTACTTTAGTCGCTTCCAATTCCGAAATGGAAATGGGAGCATATTACGATGGATTTCATTATCGGTCTACCTCGTTCTTCTAGAGGTATGGACTCTATCTAGGTAATTGTCGATCGTTTAACTAAATCCACACATTTCTTACCTTTTAAAACTTTTATAATGTGGATAAATTGGCTAACATTTATATGTGAATGAGATTGTGAGATTGCACAGAGTACTAGTATCTATTGTATCTAACAGAGATCCTAAGTTCACTTCAAGATTTTGACAGAGTTTACAACAAAGGCTTTGGAAACTGAGTTAAGACTGAGCAGTGCTTATCAACCATAGACAGATGGCAAATTTGAACAGACTATTCA